>WEIT01031373.1:246084-283349 GCA_013389985.1 Dryoscopus gambensis
AGGGAGGAGTGGAGGGTGCCAGGGGCAGATGCCCGAAGGGCTGAGAGCCAAGCAGGCAGGGGTGCGAAGGGGTGAAGATGCAGAGGGTCGAGGGGCAGGGGGTGTACCGGGGCAGAGATGCGAGGAGCCGAGATGCTAAGGGGAGGGGATGGGAAAAGGCAGAGATGAGAAAGGGGCAGAGAGGCAAAGGGGAGGGATGTAAGTGAGAGAGGTGCAAAGGGGGAGGTGAAAAGGGAGGGATACAAAGGGGAGGGATGCAAAGGCAGAGTTGCAAAGAGGAGGAATGCAAAGGGAAGAGGTGGACAGGACGGAGACTGCAAAGAGGGAAGATGTCGAAGAGCAGACATGGGAAAGGCAAGCACACTCCGGGGTGAGGGCGGCTGCTGCCAGACACTTCCTGGACCCGGGCTGGGCATTGGTGGCACCCAGGGCTTTGGAAGGTGAAGGTGTGGCTAGTAGGGTGTTGGAAGTGCAAGGGTCCCAGTGGAGCAGGGGGCTGTGCACAGCTCCCCTAGGAAAGAAAATCCTGGGCAACTTAAGATGTGTTTGTGTAGAAACTTGTAACCCTGGTCATCCCTTCTCCCACTTCAAATGAGGCTGGAGAAAAACTTGCAAGTGCAGGAGAGCAGCTCTTCCTAGCAGCTCTCAATCGTTTTCCAAAATACATCTGGTGAGCAAGGCAAAAGTAAAAAGCCAGGTCTCAACATATTTTGACTTCCCACTGTTTCATCCTAGAACAGTCTGATGCAGCTTAGGGCTTCTCCAGCTTTTTGGCAGATGGCTCAAAGACTGACCCTCTCCCCACATACAAACTGTGGAGCTTCTCTCAAGGATCCCTGGGGGTCTTGCACCACTCACAGCCTCCAACAGCCTCTTTCTATTTCAGGGTTCTCCTTTTCCCACATGTGATCTTGCTTGGGATAATAGTCAGGAATGGGCATGGGATGCTTAAAATCTTTTGGAGCTTTTTTTAAATATGAATATCGTGGAGACATAGTCCCAGCTGAATCTCTCCCTAGCTGTAAAGGTTACCCAAAGTCTGACAGCATGTTCTGGCTGGCTCCTTTAACCTCACCCTCCATCTGCCTCCATCTGCCTCTCCAGTCCTCTGTGAGGACTAGGAGCTCTTGGAAGCAGAAGGTGCCTCTTTGTTTCCTGTTCCTGCTGTGCCTGGTATAGGAGGGTCCTTGTGCAAGACTAGGGTTTGAAATAATGTGCAAAATAATGAATCATCAGTTAAATAATGCTGAGTCAACTTCATCATAGTGAGACAAAACATCTTCAGTGACAAGTGTCTTCCTCTGGAATAGTTTCATCAGACTCAGCTGTGTGCTGAAGAGTTTAAAAAACGAATATTCATGTTTCATGATGGCATGATTTTACAATATATTTCATCATAGTTTTATGGAAGAACAGCAAAGTTGGTTCCTGCTAAAAGAGAAAACGATTTTGACTTTTTTTCCCTAATAACCATTTCTGAATGACAGACAGAGTTTTTCTGATTTTTTTCCCTCTGTTTCTCAAAGATCAACAAATTGCTTCTGACTTTCAGGAAAAAAAGTTAAGACAATTCTGAATTTTTAAAAGAAAATACCTTCAAGAAATCCCAAAAGACCAACCAGCTCAGCATTTCTTTAATGTTAACCATTAGAAAACTGCTTTTTCCTGTGGGACCTGAAGGGGCAAAACTGTGGTAAAGAAGGTTTCAGAGCCTCATTCAGTAGGTTTTAGATACATAAATAAATTTAAAAAAAAAAAGAGTAAAACAAAGAATTGAGACTGATGTTGACTTCAGATAAAGCTGAGGCAGTTTTGGAGGCATTTTGTGCACGCCAGTGTAAATGGAGGTTTTGATACGCACCTCAGGTTTCTGAGAAATGGTATCTTGAGATGCTGGCAAAGAATAGAGAGAAGTGCTGCAAGTGATGGGAGAGATGTTCAGCCCATCCAAGGTGGTCTCTCCATGTCTCTCCAAGCAGTATGACTGGTATTAGAGGCTGGCAGTTTCACCCACATGACTCTAGTGTTCAGTATGTGCAGCAACCTGCAAGTGTTTTATTACTTCAGTGCTACTACTCTGAAGGCAGAGCCCCAAGAAGTTGATGAGAAGCTTGTAATCATGGGTTGGTTGGTTTTGTCCTGGGAACCAAATTCTCAGCTTGTGTGACATGTAATTGCTATTTCCTCCATGTATATATGCAAGATTGATATCTTCTGGGTAGAAAAGTCTCACATTTAACCTTCATCTCTGTTTACTGTGTGTTGCAACACACAACTGTCAACTGTCCTCAAACCACTTTGGAAATATCTGATCTAAGCTGTGATCTGTTCGGCTGTTCCTCACATTTCATTTAGCCACCACACAACATAATCTAGCTGGGAGGGAGGACAGGGTGAGAAAGGACAGGCAGCTCACGAACAAAATATGGATGTCTTTCCTTAATGCTACTATCAATAGCCTAAACTGCTTATATTTGACCAGAACGTTTGAATCAGTGAGCCAGCTCAGAAAACACAACAGCATTTCCTGGCATACACTGATGCTGGCTGATGCTCTCCAAATTGCTTTTTGGTGGTGATTACCAGAGTGTGGATGCAAATAATTAACTTTCTGCGGAATGTCTCTGTCATTCTGCAGAGTGGTCATGTCAGCATTTTGGGGATATAGCAGGCATCCATGGAGCTGACTTCAGAGCTGAACGAGCTGAAAGAGGGTCTTAGCCATAACTCTGGAGCAGACACAGTAGGGGTGCAAGTCTGCGCATAAAAATACCTCTCACTTGGAAGTGCCTGATTTCCTTGTTCTCTTCCATTCATGTTTGCTGGTGCTGTGCCCAGTATCACTGTAAGGGCTTGGGGTGGCTCATCTTGTCCTGTGCCCTCTGTGAGATGTCCCCAGGTGAGACCTCTCCCTGTCAGGAGTCTCTCTGGAGATTTATCAGTATGTAACCTTTCCTTCCCATCCAAACAAGCTGATCCCTTTGCTGTTTCAGTTCATTAGCAACTCTCAGATGGGTAGTTTGATTAAGAGTTCAAACCACCTACGTTCAGTGATTCATGTGATTTTGTTCTTAAATTTCTCTCCACAGAAGCGTCATCGATTTTCTTCTCTCTTCCTTCATTTCTGAGGTAGTGAAAAGTAACAGGAGCATCTGAATCTGTTCCAGGAGTCCTTTCTCTTCCAGCTCTAGATAACAAGGAATTAGTGACATGAAGTAAGGATTTAAAGCCCTCCCTGGAGACTGCATCCTTCAGATCTGTGTTTGCTGTTTCTCTGCAGGGATCCACCAGCTGATCTGAGACGTTCTTCAGTGCAGTGTGAATACTTTTGTACTGTGAACTCAGCGTGGCTCTGACAAGTGCTGTAGCCAAAACCAGCTAATCAGAGGAGCACCAATAGAGCCAATTACTGCTCAGGCTGCACTTTCAGCCACTCATGCATGTGCCACAGTCATTCATTCACTTCCTCTGCTTACATAGTCTTGTAGACTTTGAGACAGGCTCACAATTTTCCCAGGCAGGAGTTCTTCCTTTTCTTTCACACATTTTTACAGATATTTGAACCAAAGTTTCTCCCTCTGGGGCATGTCATTTTCTTTGCTGTTTCCGTGGCAGTGCGGGAGATTTAAACCTTTTAATAAAACATTGCTCTGCTCTGTCTCTTTTTGCCTTTAAACTATTGACTGCATTGAGCGTTCATCCAGGTATCAAACAGGAGAGCACGGTGCTCAGTCTGGCAGCCTTTCTGATGGCTGTAGGTGATCTGAAACTTCAGCCCAGCTGTCTTTTATTTATATGTTCACAGTGATTCCTTTGTAGTCCAGGGTACAAAATATCAAACCCAGATTTCTTTCCCTCTGCCCACCCCTTTTTAAACTAGGTGACCTACAAAGATGAGTATTTGGCTGTGTTAATGTCCCCACAGGAGGAGATGGTTTTGTTAGCTTCTTCAATCTGTGCTTCTCTAATTTGAGTCATACTTCTCATAGTCTGACATTTGGTCCATTGTATTTAACTATTTTTGTACCAATACTGGGCTGGGTGATTCCCAAAAAAATCACGTTCCCTGGCCATAGTTCTTCATGTTTTTTCTTTTGAAGAGTAATCATGACCATGAAAAAACTGAACCCATCTTTGGGGATCAGCTGGGAATACGCTGCTGCCTCAAAGAGTTTGGAAAGATTTACGTTATGCACAGCGGTAAAAAGGCTTCCTGTAATATCAATCAGAATTCGAATGGAAAAGTGAGTAGAAGGACCAAGTAGTTGGTATACATGGAGATCTTTACCTATACCTTCACTGTATCTTTCTGCCCTGTCTTGTCCCCTCTGTCCTTTACCCTTTCCCCTGTCCATGTTCGCAGAATCACAGAGTGGGTTGGGATGGAAAGGGCATTAAAGACTCCCTAGTTCCAACCCCCCTGTCGTGGGCAGGGATGCCTTACTCCAGACCAGGTTGCTCAAAGCTGCTGTTGAACACTCCCAGGCATCCACAACTTCTCTGGGCAACCTGTTCCAGTGCCTCATCACCTCCCTGTAAAGAATTTCTTCCTAATATCTAATATAAGCCTACTCTCAGTTGGAAACCAATCCCCCTTCTCCATTCTGCCCTCACTGTGGTCACTGAGTCCTGCTCTCCTTTCCCTCTGCCCTGATCTCTGACAAACCTCACCAATTCAAATGCAGTTTCCTTTGGATCTGGACCTCTGTCCTGTTAACTGTGTTCTCCTACTGAAACTTCCATCTCAGCCTGGCTCCCTGACATCTGGGGACATCTGGTCCTCATCTCAGACGCATTGTGTCTGAAGGGGAACTGTTTTTATCTTATCCATCACTTGGACTTACAACCTGGATGACATCCTCACTTTAGACTTCCCTCTCTATTCTCAAGGTTGTTGACACTTCCCTGTAGCTTCTCCCAGACTTTCTCCCTTTCCTGCCATTCACACAACAAAGATGCTCTTTTGGCTCATGCCTGGAGTCCTATAGCATCTTTTCCCGGGCAGACCCAGCCTTGGCCCACCACTGCCTACCCAACTTACTGCCATACCCTGTTCTTTTTCAGCTCATCATGACTGAGCATGTTTACCCCCCATCTTTTCCCTAGATTGCCTTGGCTGCCTACCTCTACCCTCTGTTTACAGAAGAGCTCTGAGGCAAGAACTTCCTCGGCCCTGTGTTTCTGCAGCATCTGGTTTGTGAGCCATGACTACAGGTCCAAGAACAAGAATAGAAACAACATGCAAGCTGATTCCAGCCCAAGTCAGCAGAGGCCAGAAGTTGCTGTGCTCATAAGTCTGTTCATAAATCAATGTGAAATGTGCTGTCTGAGCGTTGCTCCCAGTAGACACACATCTGCATAACACATACCACTGACACGACTGGAGATGGGAAAGATATCCAAACAGAGCATTCCCACAGCTGGGGAGAAAGGAATAAAGATGTCTAATTCTCCCGTCCCTGGGGTGAACCCTGGCTCAGGTAAATGCACTTTTTAAGCATCAAGGGTTTTAAAGGCAAAGGGACTGTTAGGAAGTCTAATCTGTCCACACTGATGATGTCACCCAGGGAATCCTGTGTCATGATCATTACTGAATTTAGAAGAAAAAAGCGGAAGACAAACAATTCTCGCTTTAAAATCTCAGGTGGTGGAGCAGATAGGTCATCCCTTGATCTGTTGTTCCAATGCTGAAATCTTATGCTTTTTCTGGCATAATCTGCCTGGCTTCAGATTCCATCCATAGGTTCATGTTGTGCTGTTGTCTGCAATGTAAAAAAAACCCCCTCTTATTAGATATTCTCACCCATCTTTGGCATTTATAATCCAGTAATCAAGTACTCCCTTAAGTAAATTGAATAAACTTTCCTTCACTTTATGGCAGAATGACCAGACATTACTGTAGCTTGATTGCCCCAGATTTTCAACATTCTTTTCTTCAGCAGACACCAGACATGAACTCAGGATCATAAAGCCTGATCTCCAAAGAGCCAGGGAGAGAACAACACCACGACATCTATTTGGTTTTCTGCTCTTTCATCCAAGAACCACATTTATTCTGCTAGCCATCATTACACAAGAGTGGAACAATTTTCATTGGTCACTCCTGAAGAAAAATTGTATTGGCAAAGTACAACTTGCCCTTCAATCCAAGCTTCACTTATCAAGTGAAGGCAATTGTGGCCTGGTTTTGGGCCAGAGCAATAATCCCTCCAGCACCCAGTCACTCATACTGGTTCTCTTCAGCTGCAGGGGAGTGATGAAGGAAGCGATGCTTACATATCTAAGTCCTAGTGTAACAGTCATATTGTAGGACTTTGGCTTCTTGTCCGTAAATAAAAAGATAGAGATGCGGAATGTTTTGTCTTTGCTCAAGTTTTCTGGATTTATATCTTGTCCCTCCTATGTTTCCTGAGAGTTTAATTTTCTTCAGTTTTTGAATCACAGCTGGAGGTAACATGTTTGACACAGTCTTCTTCTAAAGTGAATTTAGTGCTGCTAAATGGTAACAGATTTCTGGGGCTGACTTCTCTCTGTTCCCCCAGCAGAAGAGAAGCAGGACACAACTGAGCTTTGGAAGGGGTTGCCTTTCAAAAGGGCCAAGATGCTCCCAAACAAAGCCCGCTCTGTCTTCGCTGGTGCAGAGAAGATATGCAGGTAGATCCAGCAGAGACAGGTCATTAGAGACAACAAGAGTCCCTGTGCAGCCTTTCATTTTTCATCACTCAGAAACTGGCACCTGCCCTCAGAGAGTCTTGTGCAGAGCCCAAATGGAATGAGAATTGTTACTCTCATGCCATTACTGTCTGAACAACAGTGGGCACTTGTGTACAGGAGGCTGCCCAGCCCTGGCTTGGGATGATCCCACGCAGATGAACATTTCTTCTTGCAGTTTGCCTGGATAGAACAAAAAGGGGAAAAGGGCATCTTATAATGAGAGACCTTGGCACCATGTATGGTTAATGCAATTGAACTCACTCTCTGCTCAGTTTTCACAAGTGGGTTCTTACTCTGATGAGTTAATTCCCTTTGACGTCCCTTCTGTCCCTCCCCTGCGTTCATTGAGTCTAAAATAACCCAACTGTCCATCTTGCTTATGGAATTACTGAACTTTTAAGAGAACACAAAGTGCTCTCCCACAAGGATTTGGGATTAAACCTCTCTTGTTTATGTTAAACATAACATCTTAATTCTTCCACTGCTGGAGGGCAAATGAGTCCCCACAACCCCAAAGAAACCTGCTTTCAAGCCCTATAGCAAAGGTCAGGGTGATTTGTTTCTCATTATAGATGTCCTTTCCAGTAAAGCTGTCTCATGGTATATGACAGTTCTATTACAAAACACCTTTATATAATTTAAAGCATTTTTATTTAAAATACTTTCCATTATAAACCAACAGATGCTTAACTTTCAGCACCATTCTCTTCTCTCAAACTGCACTAATCAATGGATTATCTTATTATTTTTCCTAGGATGTGGTAAGGAAAACAACTGCCTGCCGTCCGATGTCTCATCCAGCACCCAAGGAGCTCCAGATTTGGAGGGGGAAATCCCACTGAAGCTGGCACTTCCTTGAACTGGGTCTGACTTCAGTCTCCTGGCTCTGGGGCTGTGTGTGCCTCATGTACAGATGTGCATGCACATCTGAAGGGGGAGACTTGTGGGAAAGAGGGGCAAGGCAGCACAGATTACGGAGTGATAGGTTACTGTAGACTACGACAGGGTTAGAAATGTCCCTGCATCCCATGAAGCCTCACAGATGAAGGGATAGGAAACAACAAGGATGCAGAGCCCAAGAGAAAGCTAAAAACAGTGGGGAAAAGGCAGAGAAAGTGGGAGAAGGAGACTCAGGACAGGAAGAAAAAGGCAGTGAGGGAAGCAGCTTGTCAAGGAAAATTTTAGGCAAAGAAGGAGCAAATGAAGGAATTAAGTTAACTAATTGAACAGTGTATGGTAAAACTAGAGAAGTAGGGACAAGAAAGGGAAAAAGAACAAGGAGAATCCTAAACCTTTTTTTTTTACATGGCTACCAACTGGAGGCATCCAGTACAAACCCCATCAGAGAAACCTGTACATTCCCACAGGAGTTGTCAGACCTCCAGTAACACCAGCTTTCACTCTCACACTGGCCACCTTGCATTGCCTCTTGTCCTGCAGAAAGCTGGGCTTAGCCTGAGTGTCACGCCCTGCCTCATGCCCTCTCTCAGCTGCTCCCCATGCTCCTGACCCTCCTGGAGCCAGAGAGCTGCTGTGCCTGCCCCATCACAGCCCCACCATCATCCCCAAACCACCTTTTTTCTTATGGGCATCCTCACACCTACTTCAATTTCTGGGCCATTTTAAATGAAGTACCAAGAGGAGAGAGGTGGATTTTCTCGTCTGGGGTGGCCTTATAAACTGTGTCCCTGACAGGCAGGGTCATAACCTTCCCACCAACTTCCAGCAACACTCACATGAGATGTGCCCAATCCCCATGAACCACCTATTCCCCAACCACCAGGCAGCAAGTTTCTCTCTTTAACTGCTGCTGAGAGGGCATCAAACCACCTAGAAAAAAACTCACAAAATGGGTCAAAGTCTTGCTCTGTAAGCATATGGGCTTTGTATTTTTCTGCCTTAAGTAGGTCTTGTTCTTCTCTGCTGTGCTCTAGAATAGAGTTCTGTCCACAGAGCAGCTGACATAAAAGCATATCCTCCCTGCCACTGTGCAGGGGGTTTCTTTGGATTTTAGAAATGACCCTTTGCAAATGACAAAAAGGCTACACTTAACCTGGTGAGTTAACCCAAGCATGTGGCCAAGGCAGTGAAATGGGCTCTGATCCAGCTCCCTCACGGAGAATCCTCCTCTTCTTATGACAATCAGCTGGCTTGGGGCTGAGCACAACTGTCCTCCTTACTCAGGGGAATTTCTTTCCTCCGGAGCTGGGTCAGCAATGCCACCAACACTCATGAAGGATTCACTTGAATGCCAGTGATGAGGGCAATGTTGCTGATAGGTAACTGTTGATAATTTAGTCCTGCTCCCAAATTCCTCGGTAATGAAATGCTCGAACACACCATCAGAATTGCAAAGGAGGAGGAAGCAGCTCCACCTCTGAACCTGCCTCTGCTGAAACTCATCACACAACTGCTGATGATCCAGTGGCAGAGACCGACAGCTATGCTGCTGTGCAGGGTTGTTGCATTTGTGCACACACAGCAGCCAGTGCAAGGTCATATGTCAAGGCCAGGACAGCTGTCCCCTGGCCACCATTTCAGGGGCTGGTGATACATGTCCAAAACAAGTGCTGTTGGAGCAAGTGAAGGCTACAAGGTCCAGCAGCAGCAGCCAAAGCAAATTATTTGCTGGATTATATTGCCTGCCAGCAGAGCTGCCTGGCTTCTCCTTGGATTGCATTAATTGTTTGGGCTGAAATATCACATTTTACATGCTTATCTTGGGTGAGACTTCTGTAGACAAAGTTTTCAATGGTCTCTGCATCAGGGTAGTCTAAAGAATAGTGCCTTTTTTTTTTTCTTGTGTAGAAGAATTCGTTCCTATGTGTAAGGCAAGACTTCCATATCTAGCTGAAACATGGGGATGGAGGAGATTGATTGGAAGGGTAAGATTTGGGGACAAAAATGCCAAGCCTGGTAGGTCACATGGGTACCAGCTTCCTACTTCATAAAGGGATTGTGAATTCACATCCATTAATGTGTTTGTGGCACTCAGATAACATGGAGACAGGCACCATAGGAAAGTCCATACAGGTGTTAATAGTTCAGCTTCTCAAGTTGTGCCAAATCATGACAGATTCAAGAATGGGATTTCAGGACATTTGCACATTGAGCAGTGAAGATAAAACATAAGTGCTCACTAGGAGGGCACATTCCAAACTGCTGCTCATGGCTCAGCATCCTGAAGAGACAGCAGGAGTTCTTGTGCTACTGAAGATTTACCATTACTCATTTGCATCTATGTGCATGTAGCACTGAGACAGCGGGAGAGACCTCTGCTCATCCCATCTCCAATGCAGCAGTTAGAGAAGAGCTGCTTTCTGCAGACACCCTGCTAAAAACCCTGCTGTGCAGAGGCTTGCTGGAGCTGGAGCTGGGCACGTGAGGTCCTGAAACACTTAGAAGTGGCATTCGCAATGCAGACAGCCCAAAGAAGTTGTCCACCTTACCTAGAGAGTCAATCTTTAGCAGGAACTTCTGGGAATAAGAGCACTTGCTCATAGCTTTCCCATTGCAGCCCTTCATCCTCTCACCACGAGTTCACTGCTGAAGTCCATCTCCAAGCCCTGTCTGCTTGCACAGGTGATAACAACCACAGGGGGAAGGGAAATAGCTCTTCCAGAGAGGTGCTTATTAATCACTAGTTTGGATTAAATATATCTCAGCTGCTAGAAACAGCTGTGAAAATTTTTTTCTTTGCAGTTTTTAAGTGTGATGCATTCCTCCTCTTCACCATCCCCTCATGAAGGGAGAAAGAAAAGCTTGGATAAAAGCCTTGCTCCGGGGCAAGAGAAGATCCAAACTGCAGCTTTGCATAAATCTGTCACTTTGATTCCCCTGAGAACAACTGCAAATGTGAAAAATGGCATAGTGAAGCAAGCACAGGTGTTAACTCCTCTTTTTTTAATCGTGGGGAGAAAAAAAGAAAAGGGAGAAAAAGTTGTTGTGAACAGCCCCCTGAACATGATGCCTTTCACTCAGCTTTGCTTTCTTAGCTCTTTCAGAACTAACTCTGTGTCCATGAAGTCTTATTTCTAAACCGGAAAGGAAATGGGGAAATTGTCCCTTATCAGTATGTGCTGCAAAATCCACATTAACAGCTCTTTGCTGTTTCTGCTGCTTTATTCTCTCTCTAGAGCAATTTGTAGAGCTTCCCTCTGCCTCCTTTAAACACTAATGCATCAAAGATTTTCTGAGTTTGGCTCATGCGTGGGAGGGCAGCCTCTGAGGACGCTCAATGATGTTTCACCCCAGGGTCAGCTTTGCATCCTACATTAAATTTGGCTCTTTAACTTGAAACAAAGAAGCACTGTTGTTACAAACACTTTTTCTGTCCTCAATCCTTTCACCTGCAAACGCTACTGCAACAAGTGGCCAGATTTTGCTCAGGCAAGTGAAGGCAGCCAGGGGACCGAGTCCATTTTTGCTGGCAATGCCCTGGTTGCACTCAGCAGGACTGACAGCACATGGAGGCAGGGGCTGCCCCTCGGTGGCACCTGTATTTGGGGCATGCAGCAGGGCCCCCCACACCAGCAGGAATGGCACAGGCACCTCCTGCTCTGCCTGGGCCTCCTCCTGCCCTCAGCCATCCCACACAGACCCCGTCTGGCTGCAGCCCAGCTCCACACCCCTACCTTGTCTCCTAATCTTCCATGCTTTCATTAAGCAGGAGGTGTTTTTGTTAAGGCTCCATTGTGCAGAAGGAAATTGCTTTTGCCACTGCAGTCCCAAGGGCTGTATATTTCTCAGGCAATCAGACCTTTATCAGGCTCTACAGTGCAGAGATAAGGATTGCTGAGTATCTGTTGGCTGACATGGACTGACATAGACATATAGCTTAATTAATGTAAGTGAAATGCTTTGAAGTCCTTTTATTTTGTGGAGGGGCTGGGTTTTGGTTGGGGTTTTTGTTGTTGTTTGGTTATGCGGTTGGTTGATGTTTTTGCTGTTTATTTGTTTGTTTTAAGGCTTTGCCCAGTTAATTGGTAAAGGTATATTTAGAGTAAATGCAGTTAAATTATTTAGGACAGTGTTGGGTACCACTAATCACCATGTCTAAGCCTGGCAAGCTGCTCTCTCCAAGTCGTGATGGACTTGGTGACCACTTCGCTCCTGTGACAGTCTCGGGGACCTGATGAGACTGGAGACCCCACCAGATTGCTCACCACTTTCTCACACTGAACCACACCAGGACTCAGGGTGCTGAGCCAGGAGACCCAGCTCTCGCTCTGACATGGGAGAAAGCTGCCCACACCAGGACATCTCTAATTTTACTCAGCTACAATCCGAGAGCGTATGGAAAATGGTTTACCCACCAGGGGAGTTTTGTATTACAGTTCTGCGCTGCTTGTGCTGGAAGCCAAATTAATAGTAAGGTTTGGCCAAGTTCTGAATAGGTTGAAACCTGATTTTTGACTCAGTTTCTGTCTGACAAAGAGCATGATTTTGGCATCTCCACCAGCAGCTTTGCTTTTGGGGTTGTTGTTCTCATTCCAGCAAACAAGACACAGGTGGCTTGTGCTCAGACTGAGGATGCCTGTGGATCTTGTGAGTTGTGTCAAAAGCATTACATGGGGTTGAGTTTAAACAAATGAAAAGGTGAGAATTTGTGGAATTTTGGCAGCCTGTACAATTAATTTGCAATTATCCTACAGAAGTAGGATGAATTCCACCACTGCAGTACATGGCTTTTCCTGGGGACATGCAGTCCAGGCTGATGTACAGCTCTGCCCATTGTGTGGTTACTGAGGGATCACACTGAAACACACCAAGAGTTGTGCTGGATTGTGACTGGAGTTTCTCATTTCAGTAGTCTACCAACCCTCACTGAAACAAACAGAAGGCTGAAACTGATGTTTTTAATGTGAGTTGAATTGGTTGTTGAAACCCAACATTATTTATGATCATCTCTTTTACATCACTCTGAGGTTGAAGAAACTTACTATGGACAAGCACAGTCATACACAGATATGACGAACATATGATATAATTTAGATCCACGGCTTAGATCAGAGTTCAGATCTCTCTTAAGCAAAAGTCTTTTTCTGTCCAATATCCAGAAGCTGGAATACAATTTCTCAAGAGGAATCCTTGGTTCTTAAGATCATTTCCCTCTTGGTTTATCTTTCCTTAAAGGCATTTGAGAAAGTGATGAGTTCTGCAGAGACTGGAAATTGCAGAATATTTTCTGAAAGCAAAGAGAAATACATTGTAAGGCAGTAAAACCTAGCTGGTCCAGCAGGAGCTGGAGTTGGGACACCAGAGTGTAATTCTCTTTCCTGCCTCTGTGACATTTTCGGCAAGTCACCAAAGGATGAATCTTAGTCCCACTGTACTCCAGATTCTCATTTGTAACTGGGGATAACATCATTTTCTTTGATCACAGTGCTGTGATGAAGCAGAGATCCTGGAGTATGATGATACTACAGTAATGGGGACTACATGAATAAAGCCCATGTTGCAGGAAAGACTACTAGCAAAGAATTTATAACTAGCAAATTGAGGAAAGGAAATACAGCGGTGAAATGTTCAGAACTGCTAACTGTGTGTTTAAAGGTTTGGGAAAATGCCTAGAGCTGTAAGTAGATGCCAGAGAAATTAATTATGATAATAAAACTTCTGGGAAGAGGTAGAAATGCTGGGACGATCAAATCATGTGTAATTATGAAGAATATTTTCTGTCCTTTTGGTAACACAGAGCTGCAAGGAATGTGTGTGTAGCCTCCAGAAATGTGAGGGGCCAGGATGTCATCCTTTCAGAAACAAAACAGACAAGAACTGAAAAGGGGAAAAAAAAAGGGGAAGAAAAAGAAAATAAAAGCCAAACCAAACAATGCCTCAGAGGTCAATATGCAGCAGCCAGAACTTTAAAAGGCAGCTAGGGGAAATTCTCTGCGCACCTTCCCTCTGCTCACATAGGAATTCCATGCCCCTAACCTTTGTCTGGGATCAGCTGAATCATGCTATATGGTCTTATTTTTCATTCCAGCTGTACACCTCCAAGCTGCCCACATCCAAGTGGATCATTAGGGACAAGCAAGCCTCTACTCATCTTTTCTTTCTCTGGCCCTTGTGTTCATGTTTGGAGATTCTTGGCCAACCTAGTGGCCTCTGCTGGAGCCACGTTGGCCTCAAAGGGTGACAGGCAGCACCCACAAGACCAGAAGAAGTTGCTGCAGCTGAGAGGTGTGCAATTGCTCCTGACTGACATATTTAAAGATAGTATTTGCTGCTCACTGCAAAAAATTATTCATAAAAACCCAGCTCTGATGACAAGTTGGCAGCACAATTACCTAAACTCTCCGTATAGACAGTTCAGGTCACTGGTGACTGTTTAGGCTGTGCAAGATGATTTAATTGCCTCCTGGGTTTCCCCTGGCTCTGCAAGGCTTTTCTGGATTTACAAATACTGCTAACTGCTGCACAGAAAGCCAAAGGGGAAAGATAGGGCTCAGAGATGAGATACAGACGGGCCCTGTCTAGCAAAGCTTTAGTTTAATTTGCTTCTGAATGTCATGATCTCTTTGTGCTGCACCTCTTGTTTTGCAGGCCATTGAAAAGAAATAATAAAAAAACACATTGCAAGCCATGAAAATAAAAGGCTTTGATCTTGTTCTGCTGTTAGGAAGAAAAGCTACTAACTCCACCCTGCTGAAATGCAGCACTAGCTGAGCTTTTCATAAACTCACTCCTACAAGCTTCATCCAAATAACAAACTGGGTCCCCGTCTGGAGTTTGTGTCGTCCCTTTAAAGGAAGCTTTGATACACAGTAGTGGGATTCCCCCATGCACCAGTTCAAAATGTTTTCTTGATTCTTTCCCCTTACAGAGATGGCAGGCAATTTTCACTCCTTGCAGAAATGGCACGCAATTCTTGATGGGATAACTCAGTAACTCAGCATCACATGGCTTGTCCTCAACACTGCACCTAACAGCCCTGATGCAGTGAGTGTTCAGCACCATCCCAGAGTGCTGTCCTTGCGGATGCTCCCATCCCTTGGCAATATTTTAACACCTTTAAATCAGTCTGTCTGCCTCCTCACACTACTTAGGATTCAGAGCACTCTTCCTAGACACACTGCAGAAGGAACCCTGGAGATTCCCTGAAAGAAAAGAAAACTTCACATGGTATTTTTTATCTGTGGGCTCTGCAGTGATACTATCATGCATCTCCTGGATTGCTGACATCTTGGCATTAATCCTCACTGAATTCATTTGCCAGCTATATCCTGCTGTCTCAGATATGATTTATGCCTTTACTGTTATTCTGCCCCATTAAAACAAGACTATCCCTCAGGGAAGCCCCCTCTTCTCAATATTTATGAGCAGGTTTGATCTAGAGATTGCTGAACCCAGTACTTTCAAAGAAGATATCATGTGGGCAACTTTCATCTATAAACCGCAGAAGCCACCAGGGTGGTATGACAATCTGATGTGACATCCTACTGCTCAGTGATCTACTGGGATTAAGAGACCCCGTCCCTTAAGCACTGTGTAATTTCACCAGGGGTTTTAGGAGTTTATTGCAGTCTTTTCCAGAGATGGCAGCATTTCAGTGAGGGGACATTGTGGAGCATCACATTCCACTGGGGTTCTCACCCTGCATTGTGACAGTTTCCAAATGCCCTTCAGAAACACTTCCAGTACTGTGTTTATCGCCTTTTTTTTTTTCACTCCCCAAGTTAAAAGCTATTTGTCAGACTCTTTTCTTCTTTGTGTACTTTACACGATCAGCTCTCAATAAGTACATGATTTACACTTTAGGATGAAACCTGGAAATAGCACTCAGACCCCTGGAGAGTTCATTCCTACAAACTAAAGAGGCTTTCAAACCATTCTGCCTGATTGCATCATGATACAGAATGATTCAAGAGAGCAATCCTTATTCACTTCTGCTGCTCCTTTGGTGAGAATCATGACAGCACAGCACAGGGGGGAGCCAGCTGTTTGGCTTTTTTATTTTATTTTGGTGTTTTTATCCCATTTCCCACCTCAGCCTGCACCTAATTTTCAGATATATAAACTCAAGCTGGAAGTAACTGCTCTGATTTCAAGTGAGATGGGGTTTACTCAGCTGGCTGCCTGCTTTGCTCAATTATTAATGTTGGAGCACTATTGATTTTGCGTCCCTGAGCTTAGTGGTGAACAAGTGCTGAAAAATGGAAGTGGGAAGCACAGGAACAAGGAGAAAGCAGCATCTACTTCCAATATGGTTTAGTCACCTGAAATCCAAGTGGCCATGGAAATACATTAATCTGTGTAAAATCATTCCCGCAGAAGTTACTTTTTTCTCTCTCAAATTCCTCTAGTTATGTTCACTCAACATTACTCTTCTTTCCCAGGTTCAGGGATGAGATGTGTCTGGGGTAATGGTTTGGGCAAATGATGCCTTTACAGGAACTGGCTGTAATCTAGGAAGTCCTTTGAGATTTGGTATGTAGAGATATCACACGGAAGAGCTTACAAGGGACAAAACCAAAGTAATATTAACCCAGCTCTCACTCTCAAACACAATCTTCCCAAAATGTACTTTACTGGCTACAGTCTCAGGCAGCCCAAAATCTTAGATGGCCCTTTGCTTTCAAAGAATAAAGAAGAGAAAATGCCTCTTAAGAAGTTTACCTTCATGAGCTCTCCTGCTTCAGCCCTAAGTTCACACATCCTATACAAAAATCCTCCAGGACCCTAAAGCACCCTCCCACATAGTCTGGAACACACTATTGCTGCCAAAACTCACCATGTCCAGCTGAGATTCCAGCATCACCTGTGTTCAGCTCAGATTTGGCCTCAAGGAGGAACTACTGGGGCCTTAAAAGAGATTTGTACTAAATCCCCACCCAGAGTACAGCCTATAAAAATGGGGGATGGTTTCAAAGGGAAAGTTATCAGACCAAGAAACAAGCCTTGCAGAAGTTAGAACTCTTTGTGTATAGATCTATAGGGAGCCCAGACCCTATAGTGATGCACTGTAGAAAAACTGCAAGTAGAAAAAACCTCTTAAACGGAAACCTCGTTGAGAACAGTGGCAGTGATATTTGATACAAGTGATGTTTGACACTGGGCTTGACTTAGATTTTTGTCACAGGTCCCTTTCCTGGAGAATGATAGGCTAAACCAAAGCAATGGGACCTGGACAGGAACTCTGTCATTTGAACCGTACTCTGACATTGCAACACTAATAAATACATAGGGGAAAAAAAATATAATAGTCAAACTAATAGTATCTTCAGTTAGTATCCTAACCCTTCAGTGAGAGCAAGTGCCTAAAAATCTTTAAATTTCCTTCCCCTTTCATAGCCTCTTGCATAAATGAATAGACAGAAGTTGTGATGTAATGCAATCAAGCACAAGACTGACTTTTGTTTCTCTTCAGCATGGAGTTGAGGCCAGGTATCCCTTCTCCTTTGTACTCCCTAACCCAATGGCCAGCCAGAAAAATCAGGTAGCTGGGGAAAAACAAAGAAATTAAAAGACGACTGCAAGTGAGACAGTAAACACAATACCAAGAGGGTGGTTGGGCACAGGGAAGTGGTCACAACACCAAGCCTGTCTGAGTTCAAGAAGTGCTTGGACAGTGCTCTCAGACACATGGTGGGATTCTTGGGCTTGTCCTGTGCAGGGGCAGGAGCTGGACTTGATGATCCTTGTGGGTCACTTCCAACTCATAGTATTCTATGATTCTACGATAGGAGTTACTACAAAGAAACTGCCCGGGTTCCTGTTTGGGTCTGCATCACGTCCTGTTCACCTTGAGGGAGCTGAGCAAACAGAAGTAACCACAAGTGACTACCTCCTGCACACTACATTATCCAATAATCTACCCAAATAAAACAATATTTCTTTACAAAAGACAGCAGAGAATCAAGTAAGTGAAAATGAGGAGTAAAATAAAATACACATAAAGCAAGCATCAGCTTTGAGGCTACAACCTGTGCCTTAACAAGATATTTTAATAGGCTGTTTCTCTGTCCTCAGAGAACTCAGCATGTCTAGAAACACACTTTTTTAAGCTGGCTTTCTATGACACCAGCTTGTTCTCATTTCTGTAACTAGCTTACTGCAGCTATGATAATAATTGATCAAATTGTAAATCTGATTATAAGGTCTGCTCCCTCATCTGTTTTGTTCCTTGACTGGCTGTCACTTTGGGAAGCAGCAGGGATTCAGAGTGGTGGCTGTCTGTGGCATCCATCCCCTCCCTGACTTCCCATTAAGGCTGCCTGATTTGGGAAGCACAGTCTGGCTCCAGTGGAGTAGCTGGTTACAGAGCCATCAACCCCACCTGGATCTGGTCCTGGCTGAAGAGAGAAGATAAGAGTTGCAGAGGGAGGCAGAAAGGCTGGCAGGAGGGATAAAATGCCTCTGTCTTGAGTTCTTGCATCCCACAGACCTCACAGGCCACACCTGTGAGATACTGACCTGCCCAGAGGTGCACGCCCTTCAAACACCCCGATAGTTATGGTGCTGCCTAGAGCACCTGAAGGCCAAAGATAAACAGTATGTTAAGTAGGAGATGTCCGAGAGAGATCACTTGCCACTGGGAACACCCACAGGCCGCGCCCTGAGAAATCCAGTTTGAATGACCCCCAGCAGAGCTGACAGGCAGACACATGGATTCAACCATTTGACATCTGGGTATCAGTCTGCATCTCATGAGGCAGCTGGACTTGATTCCTGCATGTCTCTCCCTTTAATACCCAGATATTTCTTCATGTGGAGAAAATAGACAGTGCCTGTGCTGCTTGGCTCTACCATGAGGAACTTATGTGTTGCCAAAGCCATTTTTTATCTCATTGGAAATGCTGAGATGGGTTGGGAATCCCACATTATGAGAAATGATGTTTTCTCTGAAGAGTGTAATGGGACAAGAGAAAAGTGCTCTGCCATTTCTCTGCAGCACCATTTCTCTGTGCTTCATCCCTCAGTGGGGAAACCGAGGAGTTGGGCAGCTCAGGAGCCAAGCCCTGTGCTCAGGGATGAAAGGGAAATCCCTCCTGAAGGCCCCACACCAGCTGCAGCCTGGCTGCGTGGTCACAGAAGACAAAGAGGAAGACATTTGTTCCATGACACAATGCAGAGCCTTAGGTGCCACTGCACCTGAACAAAACAAATGAGCCAGCCCATGCCTTGCCTTGAGGCTCTGCACAGCTCAAGTTAGGAGACACTACCACAGCCACAAACACAAACCCTAAATTGAGACAGTTTATCTCCACGTGGGGGGAATTCACCATGCACACGTGTACCTAAGAGAGATGAGTTACATGCCCAATGTCAAATGGCCTTGCAAGTCACAGGTTCTTTAATTTAATTACCAGTGCTTGAAAATGCAAATCAAAGTTTCTGTGGATGAAAACAAGGCAACGGACTGATACAAAAATCCTTAACTTCCTAAGCCAAGATGTCCCTTTAGAGCTGAAAAAATTAGAGAAATGGCTGCCACAATAAGTAGATTAACCTTTCTTCTAAAGACATGAGGTATTCAACTAAGCAAGACTTTAGTTGCAGTAATTACTTGACTTTAATAAAATAAGTGTATGTATTAAGTGTATTTCATCAAAGTAAACTAATTTTTATTCATACCACTAGATGTAATAATAAGAGTTAACAAATCAGAAGCACTGTTTCGTGTCCTAAGAAGATTTAGAAGCACTAAGGAATTAAGGATTTGCTAATAAAAAGTGGTGAATAAACAAAAACCACAGAAAGATTTTAAGAAGCTTGAATAAGCTAGAGAAATCAATGCAAGGTAAATGAGAATCCAGAGAAATCTGATTTATATTAAAAATCCCTAAAAAGAATCATGCATCATAGTCTGGGTGAAATGAAATCAGTGTGTCTTTTTTCCAGACCTGAACAGACGTGCCCAAAATGCAGATTCCACTACAAGAGAGGCCATTTCTTGGGAAATTCGGGACAGAAATAGGTGATGATTCTGGCAAAGGTGTGTCATGCCAAGAAGCAGATCTCAGTGACAAGGATAAAACAGGATGAGAGAAAACTGACAGAAGATGACCAGAATATAAATATCCAAGTATATGAGCCTAACATTTTTCTCCAGTTCTATTTTTATGGTGCTACTTGAAACTATAATAAATAAACAAAACCCTGCTGCTTCAGAAGAGGAAATCAGTGATCAAGGAGTTCTTTCAAGGCATCATTAAAATTAAAGCATTCAATTTATGCTTGTACTGAAGCACATAAAGTGTTATTTCACCAGCTCTGGGTCTTTCATTTTTCAGCTACTGGCAGTGTTGGACCCTGAGCCCCTACTCAGGCTTTGCTCACCAGCAGCACTACCTTTGATTCAAGCATTTTAGTGCTGTAACTTAAAGCCCAGACTTGCAAACCACCAACCTCACATAAGAAGTGCTGAGCGCCCTCAGCTGTCTGAAAAGCACTTTGTTTTCTGACAAAATTTCAGTCTGAGTTTACTGCCTCAAATAGCCTCAGAAAAATTCTCATTGTATACTTTTTCCTGCAAACCAAATTATTCCCAGTATTCACCACACTCCCAGTGCCTTAAGTAGGAACACGTTCCACTGGATCAGGCTTCTTAAAGCCCCATCCAATCTGGCCTTGAATACTTCCAGGAATAGGGCATCCATAGCTTTTCTGGTCTACTTGGGCCCATGTTTCACCACCCTCCTTGTAAAAAAATATTATTCTTATGTGCATTCTAAACCTACCCTCTTTCAGTTTAAAACTGTTTTCCTTTATCCTGTCACTACTGGTCCTGTTAAGAAGTCTCTCTCCATCTTTCTTACAAACCACCTTTAAGTATTGAAAAGCCTCAATAAGGTCTCCCCAGAGTCTTCTCTTCTCCAGGCTGAAAAACTCCAACTCTTGTAGCCTGCCTTCACAGGACAGCTGCTCCAGCCCTTTGTAAATTTTCATGGCCTTCTTCTGGACCTGTTCCAATAGGTCCAAGCTTACTTCTCCCCAGCCTTCTACCAAAACTGTGTGAGCATGTTTTGAGTCAGCACAAGTGAAACTGTTTTAGGTAAAAACTGATACAGGTAAAAAAAACCCTCTGGGCTGGTTCTCTCTGATCTAGTTGTCTGTATGTCTCCACCTGCACTCCTTTCAATAGCAGTGCTGTCTGAAACAGGCTTAAACACCATACAAACTGCACTCCAAGCCTCCTTGCAGGAGCTGTATTCCCAGGTACGCTGGGATATTCCTACAGTCATCACAAAGATAAGCCAAGGCTGCAACACAAGAATATCCCTTAAATGATCAGACGAATACTGCAATTTATAAGATGTGCTTGCAAGCTTCATTTCCACCCAGTAGGAGCCACAGCATCTCAAGAGCAAGATGAGGATATGGACCCACATCCTCTGGAGTATTGCAGAGGGTTCATGGCTTGTAGACCCAGAAGATGCTCTAGAAAAAAACCCAGTTACCTCCTATCAGGAGTGGGATCTGGGGTCTCTTATTGGGAAACTCTGTATTGTGACAACCTCTATAATGTTCTGGAATTGTGCTCTTAGTGGTTTGTCTTTGCTGCATTCCATCAAAAATGCCAGTGCAGCTCAGTTCACTGGGGTAGCACTACTTCCCTCCTCCAGATTGTGTAAAAAGAGAAATAGTGATGAGTGTAATTACACAACCCACCAGAGTGACATTTTCCACATTTAGCAGGAAAGCAGCTTGTGGAGTCAAAGAGCTCTTCTACCAAAAATCCTAGCAAGACATTTGAGGTAAAAAAGAAAATAAGGGGTGTGTATGACTGAAAACATTAGAAAGAGATTTTAAAACAGGATTTAAGTGTTAAAATTAATGAAGAACTCATTTGCCTCCAGGCTATAGTTGAGATTTATGCCTTTTAAAATAATGTTTAAAAAATAATATATTTTTTTTTACATTAAAAATAATGTTCTACCAAAATATTTTTATTTTGACCATCTCTTTGCAGCCAGGAAGCAATGATTTCTTTATGTCATAATGTATGATGGGAGCCTGGCTCATCCCTCCCCATGGCCCATATGGTGGTGTGGAGCTGTTCTCTTCTAATGACGAACACAGGTGCATTTCAGGATAAAGAAAAGTCTTATCTGCGAGAGATTTTTGCCACAGTACTTTCTGAATAGAGGCTTCCTCACCTCCATTCTGGTTTAATTTCCTCTTGAAGATTTATAGAAACGTTAAGAAGTCACTTCTTCCAAGGGGAGTCTGCTGTGCTGGACAGGCCATTGTGTGTGATTCTTCCTCTACAAGGTGCACTGTCATTGCTCCTTGGCTGTCCGAGACTTCTCCATCTGACCTGGAATCCTCACATTCCATTCCCCTCTTCCATGGCTCTCCAATTCCTTCTCAAACCCTAAAATAGTCCCACTTTTACTTTTGACCATCCTTAGGCAAAAGTAAACCTCCCTCCCCCATCTCTGAGCCCTGGGTCATGTTTGCTCGTTGATCTGCCTGTGTTTTCCTGGCATGACTGTACTTGGCAGCAGTGCCACATTCCAAGGGCTTCAGACATTTTCTCAGTCCGCTGCCTTCTTGGTGCAAATTTCACACTCAGAAAGAGCAAAAGAAAAGGGCATACATGCCTGTATGTTTAAACTCTACTGGTATTCTGGAGCTACTGACCTGTTCAACCAATGATGATCTGGAAAGAGAATTGCTGCCATCTACTGGAAAGAAAAAACACGGATGGTGGTCAGTTTGGTTTTTAGCTTTTCCGCACATTTATCCATCTTATTTTTGGCATGACAGCTGCTGAGTGAAATGTACTGCATCCTGAGTTGACACCAGTATCTGCTCAGTGGTCACAGAAGAAGACGACAGCCTCAACAAGGATCCTACAGTGCTGTGGATGTCAGTTCATCTCTTCTGCACTCACAGAGACAGAATCACTAAACCACCAGACTTGTGGTTAACATTTTGCTTTTCTTCTCTGCAAAAAGTCTAAAGTATCTTACTGACAGGCAGAAAATTACTTTGTCATCAGAGCTCCTAATGCAGGGCCAGGTACAGAGAGGAAATAGTATGGAGTTCCTTCCATGGCTACTGCTCTTGCTAGACTGAGGATAAGTGGGATATTTTTGCTAGTTTGACTCAAATCACTAAATTTATTAGAAAAAAAAAAATACAGATAATATTTTTGGCTGGTGACAGAATGAGTTGGTTTCAAGAAAGAAATGAGAGCTGCTGGTGAGGAATTCCAGCAACTTGGTACAATCAAACCGCAATCCACTCGAGGAAGAAAAAGTCTGAAAAACAAAACCTGAAAAAAAACCCTGAAAAACTGTGATATTACAATTTCCCTGCATGCCAGCAGTCTCTGCATTAGATCACCTGAAAGTTGTACTAGAGCTTCTTTACTCTCCTGTGTCATTGCACAGGAGTGTTATATAACTGCAGTTGTAAAAGAAGTTATCCATTTGGCTGTATGTGGGAGGAAAGAGGTACACAACACACTCCATTAAACTCACAGAATGCGCCAAAATCAGTTAGTTAGACACATTCTTTGCACTACCTTTGCTTCACACATCCTGCCTGTCCTAGGTTGTAAGATGTACCCAAAAGTTTGTATTCTATTTACCATCTTCATAAGTTGTTACAACCGGTGGGACAGTGTTCCCCACCTTCTTGATGACTCACCCCTGATAAACTCATGGGGTTATCTTTTGTTAATGGGCCAGCTGTTGACACCAGGTGGGGCAGAGTTCTTATCTCTCCCATGGCCCATCCTCCCTCCAGGGAGATATCTTCTATTAATGGGCCATCACCGCATGGCTGATAAGATTATATCCCATTTTGAGATGCCCCACCCAGAGGGAGGAACCAAGCATTCCACCCTGGATATAAGCTGAAATTTGGAACATCAGAAGCAGCCCTAACCCACTGGACTTCCAGAGGACAAGAGCTACTAGACCTTTCTGTGGGATCACTGCTTCCAACAAGACCGCTTCATCTGGACTGTTGCCACCACCCTAGCGAACAGGGTGTCAGGCTGTACTCTGATTCTGTCAGGGGTTTTTTTTGTTCTATTGCATTTATTTGTTCTTTCCTATTAAATTGTATTTCTAACTTGGAGCCTCTCACTGGTTTTGCTTTCAAACCAGCATACTGCCCACAGAAAGTTTATCAGACTGAAAAGAGGACCTTGGGTCACTTTTTTTCCTACTGTTTTATTTCTATCATCTTTTGGCTTCCTGGGCTTCCTTTTTGATGATTTTCCCTTGGAAGGTAAGAACAGTATTAATAGCAATAGGTTCAATACTGGACTGATAATCAAAAATCCATGATGATCCCAGATTTAACATGTCATACCATCTGGCAGTGGCAGATAAACATCCAGACCATACATCTGACTTTCATGCTCTTTGTCGCTCTTTTACTGTAGATGATAATTTAAGGCCTGACACTGCTCAATGTAAATTTTACCAGCTGGCTCTGCGCCCTCTTCAGGCCATGGTAGCACTTAATTGTTGGAAGAAATGAATGCATTTCAATATCTTACTTCTCTCTAGGTTATGGTGACATTCATCACAGAGTAGTGCTGACTGCAGAAGTTGGATGTGCTTTATAACAGCCCCTTTCCCCCACTTAATCTGCTCAAAGCCTGCAAGGAACATATCTTTATGGTGTTTTCAAATTACCTGTCAGTTGGAAATTAAGCTTAATCAGCAAATCTGAAGTCACAGCAAACATTCCAGCATTTATGCTGGCAAGAGGCCCAGGTATTAATCAAGGTTAGTAGCTCTTCCACAGACCTGCAGATAGCTCTGTGGCAGAATAAAGCAAAGCCTCTTTAGGCACCTGAGCTGCTCAGAGGAAGCAATCCAGACCGGGCTAGTGCATATTCCTTGTGTCCTCAGAGAGAAGAGAGTCAGGCTATGTCTGCACATTATCTATGGGATCCTGGCCAAAATCAGGAGTTTCCAGCAGCTACTGCAGCAACAGTCAGGAAGGCAATGCTGAGACTAGAAAGACAGGAAGAGTAAAGCCAACATAAGAGAGTCAGAGGCACAAACTTCACATAATCCATGACAGACAGACAGATGGATAAATCATAAGCCCTGAGTGCATAAATGTAGAGATATTCATAGAGAGGGGTTCTTTGTACCAAAGCTTTCCAAAGTTCAAGCCTTGGCTGATTTAGCTCCCAGACAACTGCAAAAACAGTATCTAAGCTGTTAGCCCAGACTGATGTGATAATTTAGCACAATCCTCCATCCTTTCAGACTCAGCTAAACTGAATTATCCCACATTTGCTAGGGAGTAAGGGTGTACACAAAGACTGTTTCCACGGCTCAGCTGCCACAAGGAAAATTTTTAAGTAACTTGACAGCATCTGAACCCTCAGACCCGGAGCTGACTGATGTCTATTTTTGCAAACAAATGTTATGGAGTGGTTTGGGGAAAGCTGGACTTTCATACCTCGTACCTGCAAATATTTATTATCTGTGCCGTACAGGACAGACAGATGGGCTACTCCTAACTCAGCCCAGCAGTTCAGACCACTCACCAGGAGAGCCAGAACAGATCTCCTTCCTACACAGAGCCCACACATTTCATTTCTCTGTGTCACCTGTAACCTGCAGAATGGACAAAAGGATTCATCATGTGAGAAACTGGAGAAAAAAAATCTGTATAAAATAGGTGTGTCCAAACAATTGCTTTATCCCTTGTATTCCCACAAGGCTGATGTGCAACAGGAGTTTTGTGCAAACACTTTAATCTTCCTTAAATATATGTCTTTTTTTTTTTCTATAAATAAACCAAATTGTCTCATTTTTTTTATTTTTCACAAGGCCTCTTTGGTTATTTATCTCCTTTCCATATCTACAAGGACTCTAATTTTTCTTTGGCTTTTAAAAAGCAAAGTGTTTCATTCCAATTACAATCAGATATATCACTTCTGCTTCCAGGCAACCCACCTCCATTTTACAACTGCAAGCAAGGACTGTTCTTGTGTTTGGATCCCTTCAAAGAACTGTGGGATACATAAATCTCACTGGCAGTGAAGCACACACTGAAAAGCTAAACTGTTCCCCCAAAACTTGGGTATTTGTGGCTTAAATAAGATCTGTTCCCAAAAATTAATTCTGGGTACTAAAACCAGACCCAGGATTACTGAGGGAACAAACAGCTATCAGGAGTGTAAAAAAAATAGCAAATGTTTCTTTAAAGTCCTCTGACAAGTAAAACTGAATTTTCTTTGCTGCACATGCAGTAAGGTCTTGCTGTCTGCAAGAACTTAGCTCAGAGCCCAGATAAAAAGCCATGATGAGCTGCCAGTAATTCTGTTCCTCAGTCTCACAGAAGGTTTCTTTATTACCCCTCTTACTCCCATACACTCCTGTCTAACATCCAGTCACAGATGCAGTGATGGGAGACGACAGTAATTCCAAGATCACACTCCCTCATGCAGAGAAGATCTCACTGTACCTACAAGGAGATAGACTCTGTTCATTAGCAGTGTAAGCAAAAAGCTCAAGCATTATGGGCTCAGCATGCATAAATCTGCTATCAGACCTGCTCTTTGCCACGTAGGTGGTCCCAAATGTTTGCTGGCTTTATTTCTTGAGAGATGTGTAAGCTGCACCCTGTTTAAATGCTGAACCTGTAAAAGGACTGCTCCCTGCCAGTGTCCACCATCCAACGGGCACCTTACTTCTCTCCCTCATGCTGGGGAATCCCTGGCTGTGGCACTTGGAGGGCAGCTGGGGAGACTAGCCTCTGGAAAGGCAGAATTTCATGGAACAACAGACAGTTCACAACTCCTTGGAGATGGCAAAGCAGCATTTTCAAATCAAAAGAGCTTATTTTCAAGCCATATAGTTATTTAACGAAAGATTGGTATTTTCCACATCGGAAACTGACATTTTAGCTACATTGGCTATGATTCTTCACATTGTAAATGAAGGAACCAAATCATCATGGTTGGCTTTATTACTTAAGAACAGGCAGTTGAAGTATTCCCAGGCCTGCATCCTGCTAAGCACCCGTCACCAAGCACTGGAGCTGTGCAGGGTGAACGACTCCAGCTAACCCCATCCCTGGAATCTGGCATTTAAAGGCTTCCAGGGCCAGATACCACATCCAGCCACATCGGTTTACAGGCATTAATGGACTATATCCCCACAGCATAGCAAACCCCTTAACTGATTTGATCCTGTGGCAAAAATCACTAAAATGCCCTGTGCAATAATGTTCCCTTTTGTTCACCTCACACCCACCTCTTGATCCTGCCTTTCAGGCCTCGTGCCAGGAGAAGCCATTCCTCCCCCTTGTACTGGGCAGTGGTGAGGCCACACCTCGACTGCTGTGCTCAGTTCTGGGTCCCTCAATTCAAGGACACTGAGGTGCTGGAGCGGGTCCAGAGAAGAACAGTGAAGCTGGGGAAGGGGCTGGAGCAAAAGTCCTATGAGGAGCAGTTGGGGGAGCTGGGATTGTTCATCCTGGAGAAAAGGAGGCTCAGGGGTGACCTTGTCACTCTCTACAACTCCGTGACAGGAGGATGTAGCCAGGTGGGGGTCGTGCTCTTCATCCAGTGGCAGGATGAGAGGACATGGCCTCGAGCGGCACCCAGAGAGGTTTAGGTTGGACGTTCGAAGGAATTTCTTCACAGAAGGAGTGATTAGACATTGCAATGGGCTGCCCAGGGAGGTGGTGGAGTCACCGTCCCTGGAGGTTTTTAAGGAAAGTCTGGACGTGGCAGTCAGTGGCACGGTCTGGTTGACATGGATTATAAACGGGACTCGCAGATCTCAGAGGTCTTTTCCAACCTCATCGATCCGCAGGATTTTTCCCCCCGAGGAGCAATGCTCCCCACACGACCTTGCTGCTCCATGCAGCACTCGGCTCCCGCTCCCGCTGGGCCGGCGGACCTCAGCGCGGTAGCCGGGAGAGCGTGAAAGAAGCGAACACACGGGGCCCAACAGGTAGGAGGCGCGGAGCTGGGAAGTCCCCGGGGAGGAGGCGGCGGAGGCGGGGACGGCGGGGGAGGGCGGGCAGTCCGTCCGTCAGCTGAGCGGGGTCGCCGCCGTCATGGGTGCGCCGTGAGGGGTGAGCGGGGACGGGGTCCCTGAGGCCAGCCCAGAGCGGGGGGCGGCGGTCNTGGCCCAGGAACGGAGCGGCCGTGCCTGGGCAGCAGCGGGTGCGGGGGCCGTAGCCTCCCCAGCACCGCGGCGGGATGTGCCGGAGAATGGGAGAAGGGTACAAGAAAGCGAAAATGAAAGTTAAAAATCAGCGGAAACGGGATCTCGGCGTGAAAGGCGGCGCCGGGGCGCTGACAGGGCCGGGCGGGCGGCGGGGCCCGAGTTTTGTCAGGGCTGGGAGGGGAGTGGGTGAGGCGGGAGTCTCGTTCCCACAGGGATGGGCGCCTGAGGAAGGGTTAGTTGGCCCGAAAGACGTCTCGGGGATCATGTGTTTTAGGCCCATGGGGGATTAACGTAGACTCACGGATACTCTGGTGTGGCGGGGTCAGAGGGATTGAAGGCGCCTGTGTGCTGTGACAAGGCACGTGGCTTGTGTCTCTTAATAAAATGAGTGTGTGATTATGCTTTCTTTATAACTGGGCAAGAAATTGAGAGTCTTCTCTTGGCAAACCTTGTAATAGCTGCTTCAGAGATGTCCAGCAAGTTGAAGGGCTGTCCTGCTGAAAATGGAGAGCATTCCAAGAGTAAAATGGAAAATGGAGTGGACAGCATGGCTGCCCCAGCCCTTAACACCTACACCCCAGAAGAGATGTTGCAGCAGATGAAAGAACTAATCACTGAGAACAATGAGTTAAAAGGTGAATGCATATGTGAGCTGGTCTTGAAATGCAAGAGCCCTGAATCTCTTCTGAAGGGTTTGTTTTGTTCTATGTATATTAATTCTGTGCTTGTTTGCCTTTGTTGGGTAGCATTCGATGTATAAATGACTCTGCAAGTGACAATGCCAGTTTGATAAGACACATCAATAGCATATTTGGTAGCACACATCAAATTGAATTGGTGTGGTAGATTAGGGGGAGAACAGCCCAATGTAAGGGTGATTTACTTGCTCTAGAATTTTATATATAAGCAGTATAGCACTGTGTATTTTAGTAGGTGACGTGAAAAATCTCTTCCTATGATGTGCTTTTTGCTCATCAGCCTCTAAAAGCTTTTTTTGGTTTGTATTATAGAACTGTTGGCTCCGTTACAAATATTTTGCCAAAGCTGCATCAGGAGGGGTGGGTACTGTACCTTCCATGCTTCAAAAAGGAGTGGTGGCTATGGCAAGGTACATCTGGGAGAAACCAGTAACCTTCCCTGAAAATCCCTAATGTTTTGAGTCCTTCACGTGAGATAGTTTTGTTTCTGGATCCCAGGAATTTAGGTATCAGTTATTTTTTTCTTTAAATGGTTAGAGCAAAACCCAGGGGATCTGAGAATTTTCTGTGTAAAAGACAGAGGTATCTCACAGTTTATATGACAGCAGAGCATGAAGTCACATATTTGCTGTATTGTGGTTTTACACTACTGTTTAAATTCTTACTGAATCATTTTTGGGCCTGGTCCAAGTTCTATGTCTTGTGGGTATCTAGCAGGAAAGTTGTTTGTAGAAGTACCTCTGGTATTTTGCTAAAAGGTCCTATATCATATAAGATAATGTTCTGGGACATATTTATGGCTGCTGTAACTCATAATTTGCAGAATCATTCTCCAGACTTCATTTTTTTCTTCATAAGCTGAAGGATTTATGGGCAGTTTATAATATGACATTAAGACATAATGGAAGTTACTGGAACATACAAGTGTAAAGGATTTTTAGGCAACGGGCTTTGAGTTATTTACTTTAAAAAAAGCCTGTCTAACATAATTTCATTGACTCTGCCTAAAAATCCTGTAAGCATTTTGCAATAGTAAGACTGATACTGTTACATACTCACTTTGTTACATACAAAGGGAACTGACTTGGCTGAAAGGTGTTTGGTATATTTTTTCAGTGTTTGCAATCGAGTCTTAACCAAATGTTGGAGGAGAGCGTTGTTGGGCATAGTTGAGACATTTGATTTGATAGCATCTGTATCTGTTCCCAGGCAGTAATTTACCAGTCTAGGATGTTTTCCCTGCCAAGTCTCAGTAGTTTCAGAAGCTCAGTTCAGCAGTTTCATTTGGGCTGGTCGTGTAAATACCACACACAGCAAGATACCAAATACCTCTTGTGAACAATCCTTCTGACTTCTTGGTTTAGGAAAAAGTCAAGAAGTTAGTGAGTGTGGGCATGTGATCTCAGCAGTGGATTTAAAGCTATTTATTATAGTGCTAAAGGACTATGATAAGTTTAGTTTTGGCTTGGTATTTAAGGTATGCCAGACAGAGGCTCACATTTCATACCCAATTATTGCCAACCCATTTGATACTGAAGAATGCTGAGCTCAGTGTAGTGGAAATCTGCTGTTTCATGGACAGAGTATTAATGTGATTCAATGTCTTGTCTCTGGCTACCATTTAGAAGCTATGAAGTTGCACAACCAAGCTATGAAGGACCGATATGAGGAACTTTCCACCTGGAGAGAGAAGCAGAAAGAAGAACGAGAATTTTATGAGTTAAAGTTTAAGGAGGCGAAGCAGTGCTTGCAGGCCAAGTGCATTGAAAATGAACAGCTACAGCAGCAACTTCAGAGCTTAAAGGAGAGAGAAGAAGAAGCTGAAATGGTAAATAAGGAATTGGTTAGATTGACATGCTTTTGAATTGAAAGTCTGGAGCATTCAGTCCCCTCTATGATTCTAGGACTCATCACACTGGAAGGTTTGGAGATTTGTTAACATCTCCATTTTTATCCTTAACTCTAACAAATGGTCTTGACCTGACTTACTTTATAAAGTGAGGCCTTTCAAAGTGTAGTAACAGAAAATTATGGCACACCTGGGATAATTTGTATTTTAGTTAACTTTTAATAAACAATGATAATTAAACTTTTTTTACCTAATAAATAAGAATTAGCACTTCTTGCTGATTTTTCATTTATTCTTGGATATCTCTTGACTTTATCCTTCCCTTTGCTTGTTAGGTTATCTGTCTCTCATGATCATTTAATTGCTTTTTGTATTGTGTTTCCAGGAGCATGTTTCCAGGGAGAAGTTGACACATAAACAAGCAAAAAAAAATTATGTGCCATCTATTTTTATTATATCGGTCTTCTTTTACGAAAGCTCATTTACTGAGGTCAGATTAGATCTGTACTTCTGCGGCTCCATTTGAGTCTGACTGAGCTTTCTCTCTGTGTCCTGCCTTTGGCTCTGTTACACATCATTTCTAATGTTGCAGGTGGTTGCACAGTAGCCAGGCAACATTTTGCAGGTGGCAAAACGAAGGCGTCTGTGGGCAAAGCCGATCAAAACAAAACCTGCTTTGTGTCCCACGTGGTCATGTGAAAAGTTACTTAACAAGAAGTTCCATGCAGAGCCAAACTGATGCATTCTGGTGTCTGGTGCCTTCAGGACCCATGTGGATTCTCTGTTGTCTGATGAAGGATGAGTGTATTAACATTTTGCTCAACAGAGTCACCAGTAGACTCTCCTTTCCTCTCCTGACTGTTTTATGGAACTCTGTAAGAAGTGTTTCAGCATGTACATCAAAATTGGCCAATAAACTCAGAAGATGCAAGGAGGAAGAAAGTCACACATAAATAGTGTGATTGTGTAAGATTACTTACACAGTCTTTACAGACTGAAAGTTGTATTTCAGGATTGTCAAGAAAATTCAGGATTTCATAAATCATTCAGAATTTCATAAATCTGGAGTATTTTCTTAATGAAAACTAGAGGATTTAAAATCCTTCTACCTGTTGTAGAACTTCTTGTACTTTGAATGCTTAAAGTATGCTGTTGCCAGCCTTTTCCAGCCTGCTTCAGAAATCTAAAATCTCTCTCCTTCACTGGAACTGACTCTAAATGCATCCTCTTACAGTATAAGCACAAAATCAGAGGCAGCAGAAGGTCAGAGAGGGAGAGTGGTATTGTGGGATGAAAGACACCATCAACATAGAGATGATTGGGAGATTTGGCATAATTGTAGCTTAGAATGTAACTCAGACTCCAGGAATTGTCCAGAATTTGCATTGATGGTATGTGGTGTAATAAAGGCATTATCAGGAGGTGGAAAGCTTAGATTACGAAATGAGGAAGAAACAAACTCACAGGGAAAGTTTCATGATGGGGAGTGGCATTTAAAGGAGAGGGAAAAATGAGTCTTGCTGGTTATGTAGAAGCCTAAGAGAGGGTTTTGAATATCCTAGAGAAAGGGAAAAGGCAGAAGGCAAAGGAGATGGTCATGATTGGAAGGAGAGAAGTGTGTGGAGAATCTGTGAGGAACAGAGACTTTGTAGAAGGGATGTAGGACTTTGTGTGAAGGTCAGGGAATCAGGGAGATTTATACATGGAAATGGGGTACAAGGAAGTTACATGGTGGGAAGAGGCTAAGAATGGGGCATGTGGAAAAGCTCACTGACCACTGGTCTTTTCTCCCTTGAATGTTGGTTAGATTTGGGAAAAGAGGAATACGGATATGAGTGAAAAAAGGCAGTAATTGTGGAGATTGGCTGATACCCTATGTCGTAGCAAAGGGTATAGATTGAGGCAAAAATTTACATCCTAATTATCTATGCATTGAAAGAATCAGTCCCATGTTTTCCAGCAGCATGACGCCCAGTGTTCGATTAACTTGGTTTCACAGTTTAGACTTCTTGCTGTTGAGTGAACCACAACATAGTGGTTCATACAGTGGGGTTTTCCAGGCAAGCCTGAACAGAAAAGAAGGGATGCAGGACACTGTTACATTTACGCTCTGTGCTCCTTGGCTGGTGTTCCCTTTTGGTTGGCTAATGCAGGGTGTGTTTATCCCAGGAGGGCTGCATGGCTCCCGAGAAGGAAGTGAGGCAGCTGAAGTCCCAGGTGCAGCGGCTCCAGGCTGAGAAGGCAGATCTGCTTGCCATCATTTCAGAGCTCCAGGTCAAGCTGAACATCTCAGCAGAGGATTCCTTTGTGGAGATTGGGATGAACGTAAGTAAAGGGAATAAAAGGAACCCAGTAACCTGCAGCCAGGTACCAGCCTAAAAAATTCTGTGCTTCTTTGGTCTCTTATATTACCTGCTGTAGGGCACTTGTGTATTACAAGATGTAGTGGTAAAGGAGTTGGAATTAATTTTTGTCCTTCCTCTTTAAAGCTCTAAGTAAATTAATTTCATAGATAGCCTCCATTGCACTTGTTAAAAATGTTAAGTTTTGTCTTAGTTGGAATTTCTGGGAACATCAGTGCTATGTTTTGTTAAGGGGCAACACCTGTGTATAGGGGGCATTTTCTTTTGAGGATGGGGGTTACTTCCTACTGACAGATAGTTAGAGATGCAGGCAAACAAAATTAAGTGCGAAAATTTGTTACAGAGTATTCTATAGAGGCATAAATATGTACTTTTTTTACAGCTCTTGTATCTGGAAAATCTTCACAGGCAAACTGAAATGTGAAAATGCAGGCCTCTGCTATCCCTTTATCCCCCATATCATCTCTCTGGAAAGTAGATGTGCAACAAGAAATTAAAATAATTTAATTAAAACTTGTTTGGAGTTGTCAGAGAAAACTCAGGGGTGCATTCTTTTTTTTTTTGCTAGAAGGATTCTCCTTTGGGCTACAAAGATCAAGGAGTGGGGTTTGGAGTGGGAAAGAAGAGTGATTCTTTTAGGAGGCAGGAGAGTGATTTCTAGGCTTATACTGAAAGTCACCTGGAGTGCCACTGACTTGCTGTGTGGTGCCCAGTCATCTTCACAGGGGAGAGTGGCTGTGGAAGTTGCTGATGAATGGAGAAGGGGAAATCTCATTGTTGTCCCTCTTCTCTGATCAAGCTGGAAGAGATACAGGGAAAGGCATGTGAAGTATTTAAATCAAGAATTTCCAAACATGAAGATGATCTGTAGGAGTTTGGGGTTTTTTATCTATATTGCCATGATAGCAATTCTCCCTGTTTTTCTTCATTCCTTAACTCAAATAAATAAAACTGTCCTGCTTAGTCCAAATACCAAGCTAATAGTGGTTTTTTCTCTCCTAGGAAGGAGAAATAAATAGAACTGCAAAGGAACATCAAGAGAATAGTGGTGAAATGCCCAGTAGTGTTCCTGTCTACATGTACGTAGGTTCTTGTGTGATGTGTGTGATTCAGACTTTTGCCTCAGGTTTCATTTTCAATGCAAGGAGACTTCTTTCTGTGAGGAATGCGCTGGAAAATCCTCTTTTTCTTTGGCTTTGCACCCCTCCTTTGCAGTAACTCTACCTTCCTAGCATGTGGTAAGACCCTTAGCTCTCTGACATTTTTCCTTCCAATTTTTACTAGCTGACAAGAGGGAGTGCATGTTCTGGCCAGTTGGCCAGGCATTTATGGACATTCTGACTTACCAACTCTTCAGGCTTTTAAGGGAGTTCAAACAGAAAAGACAAAGATAGAGGCTGCAGGGACTTCTTCCCTCCTAATCATTGGAGACCATCTAATAGAGTCTGTCCTCTACCCAATTATACAGATGTTGGTAAGAGTTAGAGGTCTTGTAGTCTTTCAGATCTGACCTTGTTTGTGTGTGGTTGGTATGAAGATATCCATGATGAGGTAGACACACAGTAAAATAACATAGTCCTTGCTTTTCAGGTTACTGGGTTTAAGATACCAGCATTCTGTTCAGGTTAGTTCTCAAAATTTGATCGTTACATCAGCTCTAGGACACAAGGGACTTTCTTGCCCCTGGCTGAACCTTTACTCCTCGAGGACATAGACATCTGATACTGTTAAACTTTCCATTTTGGATACTGCCCAATTTAGCAGCTAGGTGGTTTTGGCTCAACTCTTATTTACTCTGTGCCTTTGCTTTTGAAAGGGAAGGATATGGAAAATGCTAAGGACATAGCAGGCCAGAAAACTGTGCTCCATGTACAAGCTGTCACTTCCTATGTCACTGCAAGGGAGAACAGTGTCTCAATGTAATATCATAGAAACTTGTCCGTCAGCATGCAGTTAAGAAGTTGAAAGAGGAGAAAAAGAAAAAGCGTTGTGGATGAAACTGAGAGAGCTGCTGACCACAGACCGGGCTCCAAGTATTAAGGTTGTTGTTAGTTGTGACTTGTGAGAACACTGATTATAAGAAGACATTCCCTGTGGAACTTGCTTACCTTTGGAGGAGAATCTGGGCCATATCTACAAGAACAGGAGGCATACGTACCTCTTAAAATATTTCCAGTGTCACCACGTGTCTTTGTCCAGTACTGAAACTTTAGACGGGTGCTGTTAACAGGTTCAAAGAAATGTGATCCACTCAGGATGGATTTATTTCTGTAAGGGTAGAACTGCACTAAAAATCCCCTGATAAAAGTTATTTACTTAAAGTATCCTGGCTGACCACTGTCTTTTGGGTATTGAATTTTGCTCACCAGAGGTTTCTAGCTTTCAGGAGCACACAGAAGACTCTGCTTTGCTTTCTTTTCTGAACTACAAAAGCAAAGTTTTTAACACATGCTGTTTGACAGCTGAGACTCTGAAATGTACAGTATAACTTGCCTATCTTCCATATAGTTTGGGAATTTTGACTTTCTGTCTAGATGGCCATAAAAATGGAGGTAATGGAATACAGTATTTTATCACTCACCCTATATTTCGGAGCTTTATATTTGTTCTGGTTCACTTTACAGTAGCATAATGTGATTTTGGAAAGAGCTATAGAATGTGAGGACGCTGAAACATTAAAGAGATTTTTTCTGAAAAAGAAAGTGATTTCTGATAACTGTTTTTAGTAGGATATGCTTTCTTTTCCTGTAAAGGAGTGAGGCAGAGATAAGAAATGTTCCATGTTTTATTGCAAAAAATGTTTGTAGGAATAGACAGCAGCACTTTGCAGAAAGGGCTGCAAAATAGGTCAGAATAAGTGCATTGGGTTTTGTATCGTCATGACTGCTTTTGCTTTCCTTGCTTAAGTGCTAAATTGTTTCCCGAGCTGGAAGGGGACTGCCTGAGCCCTTCATTTGCACACACAGGGGCTGTGGCTACTGGTCTTGGCTTTTGGGAATTGGGAATGAGCCCTTTGCTCAGAGCATTGGTTTCCAGCAATGTGTGAAATGGTGACCTCTCAGACTGGATCTCAGCATCAGGGTTAAGGGAGTGCACTGCTAAAGAGGTAGCTGTTGTTTTTTACATCTGGTTTGGTTTGAAGCAGGAGCAAATCTGCAGATGAATCTAAGAATTTGGAGTCTGAGGAGCTAACTGTGAGCCAGCTGCTCTGCTGCCTTAGAAATGAAACTCAGAAGAGGGAAAAACTTGAGAAGGAACTGCAGGATCACAAAGAGAGGTATGAAGTAGGTGCACTGTAACATTTGGAGCTGTTTTCTTTCAGGGTGGCTGCAGTTACCAAGTCTCTGAATGATCAGCAATAAGCTGAAATATCAGTGTGATTTGGATGGGGAATTTCCTCAGCACTCAGTTGTAATAACATTTTGTGGTTGTCCTTATAGGGATAAACCACAGGTTCTCTTCCATGGGCAAAAGAGATTGTATTTTGATTTCCTGAAGTGCCACAGATCAAGGCAAATTGCCCACTTGCTCTTGGGTTTAAACTATCCCCGGGTTATTCAGAAAGATATGATGACTAGTTGAGGGTGTTCTCTCCATTCAGTCCTCCACAGTTATTTGGTTTTGTATGAATCATCTCTGTGTGGGGTCCTAACCAAATCACTATGTCTAAAACAGGATTACAGTCCTCTTCGTGATACTGGCAGGCTACATTTAGCAGTGTGTCAGCTTGCAAAAGCGCCTTAGAAATGTCTAAAATAAGTTTAATTCCAAACTTGTCTAAGAAAGAGAGTTTTCACAGTGAGACCTGCATGAGAGTCTGTCTCAGCTCAGTTCTGTGGGTATAAATCAGCACGACTGTTCAGGAGTGGTAAATTTCCCAGGCAGTTCCAGATCCCCACTCCACAGAGACAGAGTAAGACTTCCTGGACATTATCTGCTATGAAAGATTGATGTCACAGTAATTGCTTCTATGTAGTCTTCCTAGAAGAAGTAATGAGCCATAACCAAACAATTCTTAGAAACAGCCCCTGAAAATACCACAGGAAAACAGGCAATATTAATCGCTGGATTCAGTGAACAGACTGACCTATTTCCACAGAGTTGGCAGTTTTGGGCTGTACCAAAGATCGGTCCCTTTGGACTGAGTGTCATGACCTTCACCACACATGCAGACTTACACATTAATTTTAATTAAATGTACACAGTGTCCTGTGTTCTTCAAGAACCCCCATGATTGTGCAGGCCTTCCTGCACGTCTGTGCTTTCCATTCTGCCTTGTGCTTTTTTGTGGCTCTGATGTTACAGAGAGAGTACATCACTTGCATGAAATCCTTGCATAGTCACAATCTCACCTGAAACGTAAGTCAAATCCATCATTAATGGCTCCTTCTCTTTTCCAGACTGTCAAAGCTGGAGAAGGAAACCAGAAACTGCCTGGAGAGTGGGACACAAACTGAACAGGAGGAAGAGAGTTTAGAAGCTGTAAGTACCTGTCCTCAGCCAAGATATAACAACATACAGCAGACTT
>WEIT01031374.1:18549-36626 GCA_013389985.1 Dryoscopus gambensis
ATAAATGTATTGATTCATCTAATTTAGAAAGTAAATAAGGGACATTGCCCTGCTGGATGTGTTGCTTGGCTGCCTGACAATCAGCATTAATCGAAAGTACAAATAAAGGGATAATAAATCCCTTTTAAATCAGGGATATTTAGCTAAACTGCATTATCCAGTTTAATCTTTCTGTTCCAGTCAGCACACAAAGTTTAACTCCTTGAGCCTTAAGCCATTAAGACTTTCACTCCCTTTGGAAAGGGATTTAACAATGCAACTATTATTTAAAGGCATCAAATTAAACATCACAAGAATCTTTGACCTTTTCTGCTATTCTTAGTCACTTAATTTTTTTTTTTTTTCATTTTTGAAAGCACTCATTGCAATGCTTTATACGCTACTTTTTTTTAAAAAATTATTTTAATTTTAATTATTTTATTTAATTATTTTATTATTTTAATTATTATATTTTAAATTAATATTTATTTAATTAATTATTTTCAGTTATGGGCATTGCAATTATTATTTCTTCACCTCCTCTGTAGACAGCTCCTGGATCCTTTTTTCCCTTCCCTTGCAGGGCCACAGGTTGTTGGGGATCTGTTCCTGGAAGTTCTTAGAGCTTTTTATTCCTACTGCAAAGACACCCTGGGTTCTGATCTCAAACTCAGCTACAACCAAAGTGGCAACATCCTGGCAAGGTATGAGACAAGTTTTCAACTCTGAGCTGGAAATGGATCATTTTTTTAAGCCAAATTGTTAAAATCAAGCCATTTAAGGAAGGTTTGGTTTGTAACAAAGTGACCTTCTGGACAGAAGATCAGATTTTGCTCTGACTTCCCCTTTTCCCCACACCCAGTGGATTTCTCTTGGATTAGCAGAGAAAAAATGAAGTTCCCTGCACGTGATGGGTGTTGAGTAACCACAGTGACATCAGAGCTCAGCCTTGTGATCTCCAGCATCTGAAAGATGCTCCAACTCCAGCTATTCCACAATGATTTCATCTTTGATTTCAAATAGTCCGTGGTTTTTAGCTTGCAGGGAAAGGGGGAAAGAGATTTGAGAGTGCATCAGCTCACGGGATGTGAATCCTCACTGACATCTGGTTTTCTTTTCCTTTTCTTTCCCTTGCAGTGCAATCAAAGAGAACAAAAATGCTTCAGAAATTGTCAAGACAGTGAATTTGTTGATCACATCCTTAAGCACTGATTTCCTCTGGGATTACCTGACCAAGTGCTTTGAAGATTGTTTCAGGTGTTTATGTTGGGCTCTCAAAAATGCCACTTCAGAGCTGTCGGTTAAGGATAATAATATTTACCAAAGCTTTTAAGGGACATCCCACATGGTAGAACCAGCCAGATCTGTAAGTTGTGTCCACAAATAATTCAGGAATGCAACCAGGTAAACAACTGGATGGAAATTTCAGCCTGGGAACAAAAGTAATTCCTTTCACATCAACAGAAGGAGGAGAAAGGGTTGGGAGGGACGGTGGAGAGGCCTTTAGGGAAGAAAAATAAAGATACTAAATGGTCTTTAAGGCCCCTTCCAACCCTCTGATTCTATGACAGCTCTCTTTTTATCATTTCCTAACTCTAAGAGAGAAGATTCTGCTTCAAGCAGCGAGATGTGAGCTGAAAATTAGCAGCTCTTCATCATCCCACACAGAGTTTAGGTTGTTTTGACAGACTGTTTTCTCCTGCTGTGTTAGCAGCCCTTTGCCTCAGAGCTGCTCAGTATTTTGTGCTGATTTTAACGAAGCTTTTTGGTTTTAACCAGAATTTTGCCATGGGGGGAAAAAAACTCCAAAACCTTACATAAGAATATGTATTTCACTCCAGAAACAAATCCACGGAGATGAGATATCCTCTGGGAAGTGTGAGCACTCCCCCTACCATTTCCGAGCTCTGCACCCTGCTGGTGTTCCTGCTGGATGTGATTCCTTTGGTGAGGCAGCCTGGTTTATCAATCATTTATCAATCACTGCCCAGCGATGGCCCAGATGGGGGGACTCCTTTAAACATCCCTTATTTATTTATTTCAGGAGCTCTACCCCGAAGTGCAGACCCAGTACCTGCCCCAGATGCTCAGTTACATGGTGCAGTCCCTCCTGGAAAACATGGAAGTGTTGGGATTGCCAGAACTCACCCATGCCTTAAAGACCTGTTTTAAGGTGCTCAGCAAGGTGCAAATGCCCCCTTCCTACCTGGACATCGAGACGGGCAGTGGGAATGGGGTAAGGGATTCTCGACCCCTCAGGGGTGGTTAAAACCCTCTAAAACTGTTGGTTTAAATAATTCTGGGACATCATTGAAAATGTTAATTCTCCTTCGGCCTAGATTGCAGCTGGGACTGCAGTGCCTGAGGGGAGCCACAGGAGGGATGGAGAGAGACAATTTCCAAGGGATGCAGTGACAGGAAAAAGGGGAATGGCTTCCAACTCAAAGAGAGCAGGGATAGATGGGATTTTGGGAAGGAATTGCTCCCTGGGAGGGTGGGGAGCGGCCGGGATGGAATTCCCAGAGAAGCTGTGGCTGCCTCATCCCTGGAAGTGTCCAAAGCCAGCTTGGACAGGGTTTGGAGCACCCTGGGATAGTGGAAGGTGTCCCTGCCCATGGCAGGGGGTGGGACTGGATCATTTTTAAGATCCCTTCCAACCCAAACCTATAATTCTATGAAATTTGTAACTGCAACAATAAAGATTTTTCAAAACTTCCCTTCTTTGGCTCCTTCCAGAGCACCCTGATGCTTTGTTACTCTCACTGGGTGTTCAGTTCTGGCCTGGTTGAATTACTTGTGGCACTGAGGGAGTTTAATCTTGTCTGCCCCTGAGAAGGATGGGATCTAAATGGTTTTGGAAACCCGAATGCAGTAGCTAAAAACTGCAGTTGCCAAATGCAGCCCAGCTTCACAGCTGGTTAGGTCTGCGGGGCTTTCAATTAATATTTCAGTGGAGCACAATGGGGCATTGTTGGTGTGCACAGGACCATGCTAAGGAACGAGGAATAAATGGGATAAAGCAACCCCACAAGCACAGCCTGCCAAAGCCTCCCAGCAGAACAAATACCTGCATCTGAGCAGAAATAATGCAGCAGATGGAGCACTGCTCTGGGGGGAAATTGCTTTTAGGGGAACACATCCCTCTGCTGAGTTTCTGCTGGATGAGTCAGTGGGTGAGGTTTATACAGACATTTGCTGGGTTTTAAAGGGAAATGAATGGAGCTGTAAACAAAATCTGGAAATCCCAAACCAGGAAGTTTTCCTTTCGCTGTCACTGCCGTTCCCCAGTTTCAATCTCTGCTGGCAGTGCCACATTAACCCATCCATATTGCTGTTCCAGAGCCCGGTGCCAAAGGAAGATGGGGACGTAACCCTGGAGACCAAATCTGTGCTGCAGGAGGAGGAGGAGGCTCCCTTCCCTCCCCTCAAGTCAGAGGACAGCGGCATTGGCCTGAGCGCCTCCTCCCCAGAGCTCTCCCAGCACCTGGGCGTGCCCACGGTGACCCTGGAGACAGATGATGTCTGGAAAAAGGGAGGGAGCATCCAGAAGACTCTGTATTGCATCCAGGAGCTGGTTGCCAAGTTCTCCAGCAAATACATTTTCGGGGTGCAGCTGCAAGAAATGAGTAATGAAGGCATTGCGGCAATAAACCTGAGCGGGAAGGAGAAAAAGGAGAATGGCTACCGGTTAGCTGAGAGTGGCAACAAGAAAAAGAGTCCCTGGGATGCCAAGCAAATCACGGTGCCTCAGGTGAAACAGATGCTCTCAGAGCTGTTCTCAGCCCGGGGCTCACCCTTCAGGAGCAAGAACTGCAGTCCTCTCCTCTCTGAACACAGCTCTGGTCACAAAAAGGAGAAGGAGGAGGAAGAGTGGGACTTGGAGCTGGTGTTGGGGCCCCTCAGAGGTGACTGCAAGGAAGCTTTCTCTGCAGCTTGTCACCTGCTGCTGGACTGCACCACGTTCCCAGTTTACCTGTCGGAGGAGGAGATGGAGCAGTTGTACCTCTCTCTGTTTCAGGGGCCTGGTAAGAAAAGCTTCCTTTCCTGGGCAACCTGGGCATTTTTAGGATGCAAACAGTGAGAGCTTGGCTATTTGCAAAGCCAGAGCCAGTAAAAAAGCCCTTGGACAGGGCTGAAGGCAAATTGTGAATTAAAGACTCACCCACCTCAGCATCTGGGGTGTGTCTGGCAGCTGAGTTGTGCCAAACTTTTCAAATTCACCTTTTTTTTGGAAAACTTCCACTAGAAAATTTGGAGCTGAAGGGATAAAAAGACCTCCTGGCCTCTACAGCCTTGCATGGCTCAGGATTTCCAGGATATCCATCCCCTACTGGCCATAGGTTGTGTCCCCCACAAAAAAAGGATGTTTTAGAGGAAGATGGGTGTAGGTGGAAAATTGGAGCTCTGAACCATAACAGAGGCAAAATCATCTCTTTTCCCAAACCCTCAGGATTCAAAGGAGTTCAATGTGAGAAATAAGAATAATTTTATATAACTGGGGGGCCTGTTTGCTCTTGGAATTCCAGTTCATTCCTTAGCTTTAGCAGGAGCTGTTATTGGCCTGAAGGTTAACTCACAAAGAGGTTTGTAGGGAATGGAGAAGTGGCACACTGGAAAATTGGGTTCTGTTCCTCACCTCACTCCACATTCCTGCTGTCTGATGATATTCCCATCATCTCCATGGGTGAGCACGGCATAGACGGGGAATAATTCCACTGTTCCCTCAGGAGAGGCAAAGATGGCTTGGTTTGATGTCAGCCACTTCCGTTAGAAATTGATAATTTCTGGAATGAGGTGCTACTGGAAGAGCACCCATGGACCAGGAGCCCTCTGGAGTTGTTTGTGGTGATGGCAGCTGGAAAACAGCAGCTGTAAATAATGGTTGGGAATAAACATAAACAGGAAAGCAGAAATCCTGAAGGTATTGGGGTCCTGCAAGAGCTTTCTGCTGGGAGAAGTAGGGAAAGCATGGAGAGGTTGTGGCTGCCTCATCCCTGGGAGTGCCCAAGGCCAGGCTGGAGGGGGCTTGGAGCAGCCTGGGGCAGTGGGAGGTGTCCCTGCCAGGGCAGGGGTGGCACTGGATGAGCTTTAAGGCCCTTTCCAACCCAAACCAATCCATGATTCCATGAGCTATTGATGATGCCAGCATGACACTGGGATCTGGGCAGTCATTTGGGCAAATCCTTGATTAAAGGATTTTTGGGAGTATGACCCCAACCCTGAGCTTGTTTCAAGCTTTTTCTTGTCCCTTCCCTTCTGACAGGAGGCGATCCCAGCTTCCCTCTGTGGCTGAAATCCCTGATGAGCATCTGCTGCTGCGTCAACGACTGCTACGTGCAGAACGTGTCCATCTTCACCCTCCTGGAGGTCATCAACCATTCCCAGTCCCTGGCACTGGTGATTGAGGACAGGATGAAGAGGTACAAAGTGTCTGGCCACAACCCTTTCCTTGGGAAGCTGCAGATGGTCACCCTTCCTCCCATTGCTCCTGCAGTTCTGAAGATGATCTCAGAGAAAACAGATTTCTACCAGGTGTCCATTTTCTTTTCCTTTTTAACTGTCCAGCTACACTGACCCTCTAATTCCTAGAATTCCTCGGATTCTGAGGCAATTTGGAAATGCCTTTTGGTGACAGGAAGCCAGGAAAGAAATCGCTCTTATTCTTAACATAATTCTTGTTAATTATTACTATAAATATTGTCCTTTTTCCCCAGAGAGTTGCCTGTGTGCTCTGGAATCAGCTGAACAAGGAGACTCGGGAGCACCACATTGCCTGTGTGGAATTGTTCTACAGATTGCACTGCCTGGCTCCCTCAGCAAATATCTGTGAGGACATCATCTGCCAGGCCCTTCTGGATCGGGATAAAGTAAGTCCTGGATGCACTGAAGCCCCTCCAGCTCTGTGGAATTGTCCCAGTGCTTCCCAAATTTCCTCCTGTTCCCTTCTCCGTGTCCTGACTCCCGTGGGCGCTGTGTCTGACAGGCTCTGTCTGTGCTTTTACAATTCCCTGGGATTTGTTCAGCATGGGATTAGTGCTGGACTTAATCTCTGGATACAAAATCTATCAGTAGATATTAGCTGGATTTTAGTTCAAGCCCAAATCCTGTGGTGTCTGAAAACTTGCAGCTTTTGTCCGTGTTTCCCACTGCCCCAGCTCCACCAGGATCTGTAAAATCACTTCATTTTTAACTTGATTTTATAGTATTTGGTTTCACAATAAGATGTATTTTAAGTGAGCCAGTTATGAATTAATTCCCTTTCCTTTTCCTTCCCTAATTTAACAACAGAGCAGTTCTTTAACAACCATCACTACATTTTGCACAATATAACTTTAACCAGCCACTTCCAATCTTTCCTATTGTTTTCCTCCCCTTGCAATTATGAAACATAAAAGTTTGGAAACCTTTTAAAAGCTTTCCACCAATAATCACTGCCTGTGTGATACCAATGTGTTCCCATTTTCCTCCAACTTGGAAACCTCCCTAAATCTCCCTTGTTTCCTTGCCAAGGGGACAAGGCTGGAAGCTCTGTTCAGATTCTCTGTCATGTGGCACCTGACCCGAGAGATCCAAGGCAGCAGAGTGACCTCCCACAATCGCTCCTTTGATAGGTATTTCCACTTCCATTTGCATTTTTATACTGAATTATATCCTGCTTTATTCTCTTTCCTGAGGGGGGGAGGAGTTCTCCGTAGGGAGAGTAAAAAATGAGCAAAAGGAAGATCTTGCACTTCCTTTGCGTTTATCTTTGCAGGGCACTCTGTGCATGCTGTGAGGTTTTGGATGAAGGAAGTTGCTGTAAAAATAGAAAGAGCTTCATAAATGAGGAGCAGCTTTTCTGGAGAGCAGATCTTTTTTATCTTGGACTGAATCTTCCTATCTTTACAGAAAGGGTGATAAAGTACTGGAATGGACTGCCTGGGGAGGTGGTGGAGTCACCATCCCTGGATGTGTTTAAAAAAAGACTGGACATGGCACTCGATGCCATGATCTAGTTGAGGTGTTAGGGCATGGGTTGGACTCGATGATCTTGCAGATCTCTTCCAACCCAGACATTCTGTGAATTCTGTGAATTCTGTGAATGTCAGGTGCCTTCCAAAGAAAATCGCACCAGCTCCTTGTGAAAATAAAAATCTTAGTTTAGTTTTACTTCCTATGGGATGAAATGAGATAAAAGCAAATAAATATGGGAAAGAACTTTAAAACCTGCTGCTCTTGCAGAGTGGGAGGATTTGTGTGGCAAATTCCTGACCCCAGTCCAGGAAAAACTGCTTGGCCAAAGCTGTTGGGAGCAGATCTGAGCCGTTGGCTGGCGCTTCCTTAAACACGCTCTGGGTGTGTTCCCTGCTGGGATTTTGTTGCTTGATTTAACACTTTTTTTCAGGGATTTCAGCTGTCCTTGGTGCTGGTTTCTCCCTCAGGTCCCTGTTTGTGGTGCTGGACAGCCTGAACTGCTCTGACGGGGCCATCGGGGCGGCGGCTCAGGGCTGGCTCATCCGGGCGCTGTCCCTCAGCGACGTGGCGCGGATCCTGGAGCCCATCCTGCTGCTGCTGCTGCACCCCCGCACACAGCGCACCTCCATCAGCTACATCAAGCACAGGAACTCCCCAGGTACAGCCGTGTCTGGGTTTGAAAAAGACAGGTGTCAGCTTAAGGAAGGCAGGCGCCTCCCTTGAAATGGAAAATGTGTAAACCGCCTCCCGACGAATTATTAGAATTTTGAAATTAAGGGGCTCTCAGGCAAAGATATGGGAAAAGGAATAGCAGTTCTTTACTAGGAAAATTGGGGAAAAAAAAAACCCAAATGCAAGAGTACAGAACAAAACAAAACAAACCACTGATGGAGTCAGAAATATACCCTGACACCCTGGTGTCACAGGGTGTTGGTAGCAGTCCGATTAAACGGTGGCTGCAGTCCTGAATTGGCAGATGTAGTTCTGTTGAAGCAGTGATCCTGTCAAAGGGTGTAGTTTTCCTCTGGGAATCCAGTAGAGAAGAAAGCTGCTCCTCTGGGAAAGAGAGCTCTGTCCTTGGTTGCAAAAAGTCCAAACTTTATCCAAGTGGGAATGCTTGGCNGGGAGGAGGCAGGGAACATTGCCACCCCTGGTTTCAACAGCTCATGAAGATGGAAATAGAATACAGATAACCCAGGACAAGCTGGCATTGATTTATGAAGATATGGGTATTGATCTAATATCAATATCCACCTAAAACGGACAAAGACTCTCTAACAGTTTAAAGTTAGAAAGTATGTGTTTATTTCCAGCGCCGGGCACTGTGGGAGATAATTCCCCAAAGGCACAGTGCAAAGGTGTTAAGCAACACAGAGTCTATTTATTTCCAAAAGCATTGAATAGTCAAAATACAAATACATATTTATCAAATCAGTACCTCCCATTCCCTGCTTCATATGGTAATTAGTTTAAAAGTCATTAAGCATGTGTAATATGTTCTTTGATTTGGGTTGGTGGTCCCATAATTTCGGAGGAGGTCTCAGTAGAGGAAGTTATATGTATATGTCTTCCTCACGATGACCTTTCTGCCTTTTGGGCTTGGACAATACAAATTACTCTTGGTGGATCTCCAATTTCCTCCCTCTGTGATCCTTTGAGTAAGTTTCTAGATGGAATAATTGATAATTGTCTACTTTTTTCTTAGATCTATTTGTTAGTTTTCTGTTTCTCATTACAAGCACAGCTAAGCAAACACACAGTGACAAGCAATCAGTTATTTTGCATCTGGGATATTTTATCTAGATCCGGCTTCTCCTAACTAACTATTAACTACTAATTGATTCTAGCTGGGCTTTATTTCTCTATCTTTTTAGTTAATCTCAATAAATTCTATTTCTAATTCAAAGTTTTAAGGTTTCTTTCAAAATTCGTGTTTCAGCATCAAACTGGGAGTGCTCACAGAGCTCCTGCTGAAGGGAGCAGTTGTTCCCCTGCATCAGATCCATGGATTCCTGCTCATCCAGTCCCTGTAGGGATGCCTAAGGCAGAGTTCAGGACTAAATCATTCTAAATTCAAAGATCATTCCTATTCTGGTGGCTGCACCACCCTGTCAGTTTGGATTGCTCCCTGCTTTGCTCTGTGTGGATCTTGTCCCACACTTCTCATTTCATTCCCAGATGATCCAAACTGTTCACTGTTTTCAGGATCCCTTCTAGAGCAAAACAAGGTCTGCGGCCAAAAGAAATCCAGGAGCAGTTGGGTGACTGGGTGAGGAATATCTTGCTGGTTTAGGCACACAAAAACAAACGCCCTCCTCATCCTGCTGACTTGTGAAAATTGAGATACCTGTGTCCAAAGATCTGTTCTCATTCAAGAGCAGAGCCGAGCCTTTGTGGCAGAGGTATCCCAGAGCTAGGATGTGAACACAGAGAGAGATGTTTGGAATTGAAGATGAGCTCCAGCCATCCAAATTTAAGGTTTGGGATTGCTGGAAGTGAGACACTTGCGCCATTTACAGGCTGAGGCCAACAGTGTGAGGGTCAACCAAGAGGTTCACACTCGGGTTTTATCTACCAGGAAAATCTTCCTCTGCTAAATAACCCCACAGAGGAGAGGGCCCCACTCACCTCTGCAAGGAGAGAAAGGGCTTGGACGCTGTAGATTGATGGAGCAGAGGCAGAAACCATGGAAGATGGTGCCACTGATGTATCTAAAAGAGGCAAAATAATAGAGGCAGTGTCAGAAAGGTCTAAGTGTTGCTGTTTCCTAATTTGCCAGGTCCTGCCCTTGGGTCACAGCAACCCCACAGAGCTCCAGGCTGGGCAGAGGGGCTGGGAAAGGCCCTGGGGGTGCTGGTGACAGCGGCTGGACACGAGCCCAGGGGTGCCCAGGTGGGCAAGAGGCCCCTGGCACCCGGCCTGGAGCAGGAATGGTGTGTCCAGCAGGAGCAGGGCAGGGATTGTCCCTCTGTGCCGGGCACTGAGAGGCCCCTCGAGGGCTGGGCCCAGTTCTGGGCCCTGCAGGAGAGCCCTGGAGGGGCTGGAGCGTGTCCAGGGCAGGGAACGGAGCTGGGAAGGGGCTGGAGCCCCAGGAGCGGCTGAGGGAGCTGGGAAAGGGGCTCAGCCTNCTGTAAAGCATTGGAATGAGCTGCCCAGGGCAGTGCTGGAGTCACCATTCCTGGCAGTGTTGAAAACCACGTGGATGTGGCACTTGGGGACATGGTTTAGTGCTGGGTGATGGTTGGACTCTGCTCCCAGAGGTCTTTTCCAGCTTTAATAATTCTGTGATTTGGCCCAAATACCCAAGGTTTTTTTCCTGGAGAGGAGCAGGAAGGGGAGAAGTTTCTGGGAGTTTTATATAAACTCACTGCCACCTGTCCCGTGCCTGTTCCCTCAGGCCGTGCTCTCAGCATCACTTTTTGGTGTCAGTTGGCAAATAAATGTCACACATTTACAGCGTCCACAGCGATGCTATAGAAACACAGAGCTGATCTATTCCTTCCTTGTTCCACAGCATTTAATCAAGGAAAACATTAGCTCTTGAATTAATCAATCAATCAATCAATCCCTCTGTTGCCATCCCTCTCATTTCCCTCCTGATCTCCACAAACACTGAAAGTTCAGGCAGCATAAAAAAGACAATTGTCACTCCTAGGGAGCCTCAGCCTAAAAGTGTTTTATGTTTTGATCCTGTTCTCTTTGCAGTAGGTTAGAACTGCTCTTTAAACCCTTTAAAAGAGAAAGAATTCTCGCCTTAAGAATAATTCTTGCCCATTTTTTTAGCCCCACTCATTGCAATTCATACAGGACTGGAGCAGAGTAGCTTTATAAACCTTTTTTTAAAATGATTTATTGAATATAAAGCATGGTGTATTGACTAAATGACCCTTAAAAGTCCCTTCCAAGCCAGACTATGATACAATTTTATGTGAGAAATAGAAAATTAAGTGAAAGAAATCTTCTTTTCAGACTATATTCGGGATTGGCTTTGCAAGAAAAAGGCTCCTTTGAAAGAGTCTGGCATCTCTGAGAGCAATTCCGAGGAAAACCTTCCCTTGAGCCAGTTCACCACTGTGGATAGAGAAGCGATTTGGGCCGAAGTGGAAAATGATCCAGAGAAAGCAGAGCTGAAAGCTGAGCGGCCCGGAAATGATGGCTCTTCCCAGGAGGCGGAGGGTGAGCCAGACAACAGCGAGCACACGGAATCTGCAGACACCAGCACGGGCCACGACAGTGACAACACCTCCTCCTTCTCCCCTTCCCTGGAGCTGCAGGAGCTGAGCAATGAGGACAACGACGGCAGGGAGGCCCCAGCCCCCGGCAACTCCCTCAGCGCCTCCCTGTCCGAGAGCTCCAAATCCAGCGCGGGGCCCAACCTCGTGCGGGCCGACTCCGAGAGGACTCAGGCCTCGGAGTCTCTGTCCAGCGACGAAGAGGTGGACTTGGAGCTGCAGGAAATCACCCAGTGCAGGCTGCTGAAGCAGCAGAAGGAGAAGCAGGAGATGGCAGAGGCCCTGTTCAAGCACATGCTGCTGTACTTGCAGCCCTACGACTCCCGGCGCGTGCTCTACGCCTTCTCCGTGCTGGAGGCGGTGCTCAAAACCAACCCCAAGGAATTCATCGAGGCCGTGGCCACCACCAGCATGGACACCAGCTCCACAGCGCACCTGAACCTCATCTACAACCTCTTGGCTCGCCACCAGGAAGCTCTCGTAGGGCAGAGCTTTTATGGGAAGCTGCAGCCTCAGTCGCCAACCATGTGTCCCCATTCCCTGCTGATCGAGCTGCTCACCTACCTGTGCCTGAGCTTCCTGCGCTCCTACTACCCCTGCTGCCTCAAGGTCACCCACAGGGACGTCCTGGGCAACAGGGATGTGCAGGTGAAAAGCGTGGAGGTGCTCATCAGGATGATGGCCCAGCTGGCCACCGCGGCCAAGGCGGCCGAGCCCAAGAGCGTGGAGTTCATCCGCAGTTTGCTGGGGAGGTGCAAAGTGCAGGAGTTTGTTCTGCTCTCGCTGTCGGCGTCCATGTACGTCAGCCACAAACGCTACGAGCTGCTCGTGGCTGATGGGGCCAGCCACGGGGCTGAGGAGGAGCTCTTTGAGGAGAGCCTGATCAATTTTGGCCATGACCAGATCTGGAGCGAGCACCCGCTGCAGATCGAGCTGCTGAAGCTCCTGCAGGTGTTGATTGTCTTGGAGCACCACCTGGGACAGAGCCCCGAGGAGCAGGAGAACCAGCCCGACCTCTCCAAGGAGTGGCAGCAGGCTCTGAACTTCCAGCAGGCCATTGGGGCCATGCAGTACGCATACCCCCACCCCATCACTTCCCAGGGGCTGTTTGTCTCTGCCGTGGTGAGGGGTCTCCAACCCGAGTATGGCCACGGCATGCATCCCACCTGGGTGGGATTGGTCACCAGTTCCCTGCCCTATTTTGGGAAGTCCTTAGGCTGGACCGTGGCCCCGTTTGTGGTGCAGATCTGTAAAAACCTGGATGAGCTTGTCAAGCAGTATGAAAATGAAGCCGTGAAGACTTCTGCCAAAACATCTGCCAGGTAAGAGCCACCGGGGGGAAAAGTCATCCCGAAAATTCCCCTCACCGCGGAGCGGTGAGCGCGTGGGAACTCCCTGGGTCAGCTCTGTGGCTCCCAGAGTTTGATCCTTAATCCCTGCTGCTCCTGTCCCTGGAATGAGGTGAGCTGGAAGCAGGATTGCTGCAGCAGCTGGAGGAAGAGAGGAAAGAGGAGCAGCAGCTGTGATACTTCCTGGCTCCCTCTGCCTTCCATCCAAGCATAGAAGTTCCCAGCTTTATGGATCCTTTTGTTTTGATTTTCCTGAACTGATATTCCTGATATTCATTCCAGTTTTAGCTATGGAATAGAATCAGGAATGGAATTTTCCTCCTCCAAAGCTTCACTTGTAAAAGAGAAAATGTGACCCCTGATTACCCCCTCACCCTTCTGGAAGGGCTGACAACCATCGGGCACTTCTACCTTCCTTTTGTTTTGATTTTCCTGACCTGATATTCGTTCCAGTTGTAGCTATGCAGTAGAAACAGGAATGGAATTTTTAACCAAGGAAATACCTCCTGGTTTATTAACCTGTTCGGTTTTTTGTTTTCTTCCAAAGCTTCACTACTAAAAGAGAAAATGTGACCCCTGATTACCCCCTCACCCTTCTGGAAGGGCTGACAACCATTGGGCACTTCTGCCTTCCTTTTATTTTGATTTTCCTTTTATTTTGATTCATTCCAGTTTTAGCTATGCAATAGAAACAGGAATGGAATTTTTAACCAAGGAAATACCTCCTGGTTTATTAACCTGTTTGGTTTTTTGTTTTCTTCCAAAGCTTCACTTCTAAAAGAGAAAATGTGACCCCTGATTACCCCCTCACCCTTCTGGAAGGGCTGACAACCATCGGGCACTTCTGCCTCCTGGATCATCCCAATCCAAGCAAAAAGGTACGTGGGAATCCCCTACAACAGAGTCACATCCCTTTTCCTTCCAGGTGAATAGAAGCAGTGAATTGTACAAGAAAATAACCTCAGAGAGGCCTCATAGCACACCCAAGGACCTGAATTGAGTCCAAGTGGCAGGACTGAGCTTCATTTTCTGTATTTGAAGCCTGCAAAGTGAATTTTAAATCATTGTTCATGAAGATCTTGGTGATGCAAATATCAGTCCTCTGTCCTTAACAAACCCTTTTCTTTTGAATTGATGTTTTGATGTGTTCCCTACAATTTTTAGGCTCTGTGGTGCATAATAAATGCATTTTAATATTGATTTTTGGATGTTTTTTCCCAGTCATCCTGTTCAGCTGAACCTGCCAACCTGAGGAATGCCAGGAATGCCATCCTGGAAGAGTTGCCTCGCATCATGAACACCATGGCCCTCCTCTGGAGTGTCATAAAGAGGGAGGACTCCCAAAAAAGACCAACTGACTTCTTTGGGACAACTAAAGGCTCCTCCTCAGTCTACTTTAAAGCAACCAAAGTAGGAGCTCCTTTAAAATGCTGATTTTTTATTATCTCCTCATCCTCCCCAGTGCATTTTACACAGAGTTCTTTTGCTGTTGCTTATTTTCTGAACGTCCCGGGAAAAGAAATAATGTTTTATAAAATAGGAGCTGGCCTTTGCCTTGCATTGATCGTTATTTTCCCCCCCTTTACAGACACTGAGAACAAAAATATTGGACTTCCTGAAGCCCTTGACAGCACAACTTGGAACCCAGCTGATGGCAGCCGTTGCAGCAGTATGGAACAGCAAGAAACCTCACAGGAGTCACAGTAAAACCAAGGTGAAGCTAAGGAAAGGCATCCTTATATTTCCTAAATAAAGACAAATGTTACATTTAATGGTCAGTTCTCAGCTCTGTTTGTAGATTCTTTGGGGTTTTTAATCTAGGACTGAAAAGTTTGCAATGCTCTCATTTAGAAAAAGCATCAGGACTACAATTAAACCACAATAAATAATCAAATAAAGCTCACATTGTGGCACTTTCAATCTGAGGGTAAAAGCTATTTTTTTCTTCAGTACTGGACTGCAGTTGGACAATTAGATTTTAAAGAGCATGAATCAGCTCAATTTGCAGAGGAAGTGAGAGCTGTGTTCTCTGGAACTCGTTATTTATTCTGGGTAGAACCTTTTTCTTTCCTGCTTTCGTTGGAGTAGAATCCAGATGTTTTCACAAGGTGCTGGGAGAAGATCTTTATATGGCAAGGGCTGTGTGTTTGATTCAACCTCTGTAATTTACATTTAATTTTGATATTTGGGTAATCACACAAAAAGCTCTTTTGGTGAGGGATGTGTCTTTTGTTTCGTTTGCTTTCACCAGATTCTCCCAGTGGCCAGTGCATCTCAGCTCATCCTTGTGGACTTAATTTGTGCCCTGAATACACTGAAAATTGACACCATATTGTATCTGGTCAAAGAGGTGGTCAAGAAACCAGCACAAATCAAGGGGGAAGAGGTAACCAGGAAGATAATTCCGTGTTCTTAATGTATTCCAGCCTGGATCTGTTCCAGTATGTCTTTGAAGCATTGTTAGAAGGGTTTTCTTTTAAATATGAGATTCTCTTTGGCTCCTGAATAAGTTTTGTTATCTAGAATGTGGTTTGATCCACAATAAGCAGGTTCTTTGGAATATATCAGGGAGATGGTGATGGGGCAGGGGGAATGGTTTTAAACTATCAGAGGGCAGGGCTGGATGGGATCTTGGGCAGGAATTGTTCCCTGGCAGGGGGGGCAGGCCCTGGCACAGGGTGCCCAGAGCAGCTGGGGCTGCCTCTGGATCCCTGGCAGTGCCCAAGGCCAGGTTGGATCTTGTTCTGTTCTGGTGAGGCCACACCTCGAGTGCTGTGCCCAGTTCTGGCCCCTCAGCTCAGGAAGGACGTGGAGACGCTCGAGCGCGTCCAAAGGAGGGCAACGAGGCTGGTGAGGGCTTGGAACACAAGTGAGGAATGACTGAGGGAGCTGGGGGTGTTCAGCCTGGAGAAAAGGAGACTCAGGGGTGACCTTATCACCCTCCACACCTCCCTGAAAGGTGGCTGCAGCCAGCTGGGGGTTGGTCTCTTTCTCCAGGCAGCGACCAGCAGAACGAGAGGACACGGTCCCAAGCTGCACCAGGGGAAATATAGGTTGGATATTAGGAAAAAGTTTTTCACTTGGAAAGAGTGGTGAAGCACTGGAATCGTCTGCCCGGGGAGGTGGTGGAGTCACCATCCCTGGATGTGTTTAAGAAAAGACTGGATGTGGCACTCGGTGCCATGGTTTAGTTGAGGTGGTGTTAGGGCAGGGGTTGGGCTCGGTGCTCTTAGAGGTCTCTTCCAGCCTGGTGATTCTGAGATTCTGGGTGATTCTTCTCCCTTCTGATGGCAAATAAGTGTGTGTTTGCTTTTCTTTTTCAGAAGTCTTCTCTCGTGGACATCCCAGTGCTGCAGTTCAGCTACGCTTTCATCCAGAGGTAATTCAGTCCTGCTAAAACAGAATTTTCCATTTGGCTCCGGCGAGGGAACAGCCAATATTGCCATTTCTGCTTTCCTTTGATCTCCATGTCCCAGAACACTTCTCCACAGGAAATGTGTTGTCCCGTGGTTGGTGACACACAGACACAGAGTGCCAGGGCTGTGACACTGGAAGGGCAAGTGACACTCACAGTCAGCAAGGGCAGGATCCCAAGGACTGATCCTGAAGCTTTTAGGCCACCAAGTTCCCCCTGTGTGTTGATTTTTGTTCTTTCCCTAACGCCACCTTCACTCAGGTGTGGTTTGGTTTTTTTGTTTTTGGCAGACTCCCCGTCCCAGCCCTGCAGGAGAACTTCCAGCCTTTATTAGGGCTCCTCAGAGAGTCTGTGCAGTTGAACTTGGCTCCTCCTGGACACTTCCTTCTCCTCAGGTACTGCATGAGAGAGGAGAAGTTTCACAGAGGTTTTACACTCTGCAGTTCCTAACTCAGAGGGCTCTGATCTCCCCACAGCACCCTGAATGATTTTGTGACAAGGACACCCACCCTGGAAAACAAAAAGGACCAGAAAGATTTGCAGGTACAGCGGGTTCATATTTACCTTCGGGTTCCTAAACCTGGCACTGTTCACGTAAGGAGAAGTGGAGGTGACCTGATCTGTCCTTTGTACCTGAATTCCTGGTCTTTTGGGAATGCCTGAGCGTGCATCCACACATTTTGGCTGAGGCCTGGTGAACAGGGGAGACTCCAACACGAGAGACAAACAGAATTTTGTCCCAAATACTCAAAATCTTTTCAAAGCTGTTTTCACTGTGCACTATTATGATCTTTCTCAGAACTGAGCTCATAGCACAAGTGGGATGTCATGAGTTGACGTCCTGTGTGTGAATATTGAAATCTCCAAGCTGTCTAGGAAAATTAGTGGCCTAATTATCCTTAGAGCAATGGGAATGACTGAGCTCAGCTGTTGTGTAAAGGAAGGGTGGAGCAGAGCAGGATTCTCCTCCTGCACTGCCTGATTTCACCAGGACAGTTTGAACACTGCTTCCCTGGGTGGTTTTGGCTGTGAGGAGCTGTTGTGGTTACAGGACTTTCACGTGCCAAGAGAGAAATTCAATCTCCCCTTCTGCTTCAGAGTCCAAAATTCCAACAGCAACAAAAAGTGTTGTCATTTTACAGCCTCTGCTTTGCTTTGGCTGGGTGGGATTTGGTTTCATTGCAGCTCCTCACCTCCCTGGGACTTAAATATACCAATTCAATATCTGATGCCACTTTGGTTATGTTACAGGAGGTGACCCAAAAGATCCTGGAGGCGGTGGGGACCATTGCTGGTTCTTCCCTGGAACAGACCAGTTGGCTGAGCAGGAACTTGGAAGTGAAAGCTCAGCCTCAGGTTTTACCAGATGAATTCAACGTGGAGGATGTGAATGGTAACGGGGCTTTCCCTGACTCCCACTGCTCCCTCTCCTCTGCTGGAGGCAATGAGGAGCACGAGGGCTTTGATGATGTGGGGTTTGCACTTCAGTGTAACACCAGTGTGCAAATGAATGTTCTGTTTGGGCAGCAAATTAGGAAACAGCAACACTTAGACCTTTCTGAGGAGAAAACTCTTATTTTGCCTCTTTTAGATACATCAGTGGCACCATCTTCCATGGTTTCTGCTTCTGCTCCTTCAATCTACAGCGTCCAAGCCCTTTCTCTCCTTGCAGAGGTGAGTGGGACCCTCTCCTCTGTGGGGTTATTAACCAGAGGAAGATTTTCCTGGTAGATAAAACCCGAGTGTGAACCTTTTGGGGGCCATTCCATTGCACAAACTTGCAGCCTGAAACATGGCCTGTTGCATGTGGCCAGAGCCACTCAGACCACTGAGTGGGGGTGTGCTGCGGTGTCACATCTCTGCTAGGGGGAGTGTGTTCCACTCTCCCAAGCTCCCTCGCTTCCGTAGTTTGAATATTGTTCTGTTATAGGTTTATGTTCTCCCCTCCCCAGGTTATGTAATCCCTATAATTATGCATATACTCTGTGCTTAAAATACTCTGTTCTATTTGATGTGCCATTGGGCTTTTCAAATCAAGCCCCCCCTGAGATTGTTCTATTGGTTATTACCCCATCTTGGTTTGAAAAGACAGATGTCTAAGGAAGGCAGGAGCCTCCCTTGGAATGGAAGATGCAATCCCTTTCCCTC
>WEIT01031378.1:9160-51116 GCA_013389985.1 Dryoscopus gambensis
GATTTCTACATACTTATAGGTGGGGGGCATTTTCTTTACCCTCTTTTTGTCAAGAGAGATTACAGATGACATGGGAGGAAGGTGTCAATACTGCTGCCTCAGTTCAGGAATCACTTCGGAATACACAGGCTCAGTTCAGGAATCACTTCAGAAACTACGAAGAGTTGGTGGTATCCTGAGCTTCCCTAGCAGAAATCAATGGCATGTCCTACATAAAGTTCTCAGCGCAGGTAAAATATCTTGTATGTTCCTTCAGTAAGAGTCCTCCTGTATCTCCATAATGAAGTTACAGAGCTGAAGGACTTGTTGTGCAGGAAGGCGAATGCGATGCTCATTGCAGAAAAAAGGCTTAATTTTTCCACATTCAGAAAAGGCTCATTCAATGTCTACATTAAGCCTACTGAATCACCAGCTTGGAGGTCCATTCGGAAGTAAAGCCTTTGCCCACAGACAAAAAAGTAAAGTTACACCCTCATTCAGGAAGGTAGATGAGAAATGAGGAAACAACAGGGAAAAGCAAGAAAATATAAGGTTTTTTGTTGTGGTGGTGGTTTTTTGTTTTGTTTTGTTTTGTTTTGTTTTGTTTTAATCAGGAAAAAATAGAAGAAGCAAAAAATCAAAAAGATCTTTTACATCAACTTTCTTCTGTAAAGAAGGATTCAGGAGAACTTCAGTAAAACAAATAAGTCCCACACACCTTCTGGAAACCCTCTGCCATTGTAAGTTAGAATGGTTAAAAAAAGGTAAAATGAGGTTAGTGTAGACCTGGTTCCATCCTGCCATACTGGACAGATATTACCATAATTATTTATGACATATTCCAAGAGCACTCTAGGAAAGATTACTTAAGAATTAATTCTAATGTACCTTTAAGTACCGAAGATTCCCATCTTAAAGACAAACTGGCATCCTAGGTTAATAATGCTCTTATAATGTAAACCCAAAATGCATGTCCTTTTATGTCTTGCTCAGCATTCAGCATTATTTTGGGGGGAGAAGGGAGATGGGTTTGGTTTGGTTTTTTTCTTTTAAATACAGTCTTCCAATCTAAAGCTGCCATGTAAAACTTACATGGATGTTTATAATTGTGCTGAAAATAAAATAGCTAGAGCCATTTAGCTCAGTCTAGCATGTGGAAAGATGGCTGGGGGTAAAACAGCAGTCTCAGCTTTCCTGGGGCACTGACTGACACATCAAACACTAAGAGTCAAGGAAATCTTCCCCTTTTCACATGACATAGTGCCATTAAAATCTGCACAAAAACCTATTTGCAATCCATTAGGAAATCATAAGGTGATTTCTTTCAGTTTTTAAATACTATTTTTAAAGTGTTTCTCTGGAAAGCACAAGAATTCATGGCAGTGCTCACAGAATGGGTTCAACATAGAAGGCTGGTCATCAATCTGATTTAACATGAGCCTGTAGTGGCCAAAGAGAAGTAAATCTTGACACATTTCATTTTTACACACTGAATTGTCCAATCACATCCTATCTACTAAAAAACACCAACCCAAAGTCATATTTCCACATATAATCATTCCTTCATATACTTTTTTGGCTTTAGATACCACAGTCACAGAAACAGGCATTGGAGGAGGTGTCCTTTTCCTTCAGTCCCACTCAGAGTTTCATAGTGCTGTCTATTAAAAACACAATTAACTTTTAACTGGACACAGTTGGGAAACAGAAGGTGAGCAGTAATATATAAACATGTGCTCATGCTGCTTCAGTCAAGGGGTCCAGACAATCTGGGAGAATAATAATGCTTCTTCACATCCAACAGGGTTCTTCCAAGGAAGAAATAAGGTCTTCATTTTAAAAGACACAGGCACTTTGGAGGCAGTCACTGTCATGCCAGTCTCACCACACAGACTGGGTTCGGTAACTGCTTCCTAGCTCCTCAGCACACAGTGGCTATAGATTAAACAAAAACATAAGCATTCTCAAAAGAATAATGTAACCTCTTGGACTACTACACTAACATGCACTAGTCAGGAATATGCAATCAGTAGAAAAATGAAAAGGATTTTAAAGGAAAGCAACTGCATTTCTGTGTTTTAAGAAACAGACAATTCATAATACAACTGTCCTTTCATTGACTGTGTACTATGTAGATCAAGTCCTGTAAAAGAATGAAAACACAGGAAAGTCACAGAAGTAATCAGTTAATTTTTTTAAATTACGTAGGAAAATGAGTATGATTATTTTTCATGTTGTTCCAAATAGGCATTTATTCTTCTCATTAGCAGGATAAATTAAGTTGTACATTTTGATAACTGTGAAATAGTTAATTTGTTTTCATAAGTTTATACAAAATTTCAACATGATCAAATACCATTTATTTGTAACTAATGATTCGGGAAGCTTCTGTTGCCACATTCTTTCAACAAATCTGCTTTGGGCACGCTAATGACAAGTACTGTCCTATTCTTTTAATCTCTGCAGCATCATTCCCAGAAACTTGTATTGAACACCTTAATATTTTCCCACTGATGCGAGCTAAGGACTACTTAAACCACTTAAATGACACACTGAGGTCAGCACACTGGTGCTTGGTACAAACGTCCCACTTCACTCCATTTCAGGGCTCTGAGAGCCCGTCAGGTTCACCAGCACTTGTCATTTTCCGTTCCTTAAAGCACAAATAGCTTTCTACACAGGAGACTCCCAACAAAGCAAAGCCAATACATAAAACCAACCAACCAAGCAGTCCCATCGTGTAATGGCCTGTCTTCTGGGCTTGGAGGGAATTTGCACTCAGATTCTTTTTCTTCACTTTTAGGAGTGGGAAAGTAGGAACCAGGTGCAAGGAAGCAAGAAGGAGAATTGCTGCTTAAATCTAAATGCACAGACCTTGTGAAAACATCACAGGAAACTCTCCTATTTTTTGTCACAAAACTTACCACATGGGGAAATTTCCTAAAATGCCCTTTTCTACAGGCAAATAGAGAATCTCAGCCCTTATTTACACACACCCACCCACCCTGATGTATATTTGCTTCTAGTTTTCATTAAGATCAAAGGTGTGTGGCTACAGCAAAACAAGAAATGTATACTCAATTACTGACCAAGCAGAGGTAATTTGTGCTCAAGCGTAAGTGCCAGACACACCATCTCATGACAACAAGCAGATTTGCATCGATCACAGCTGGATTATTGGGTGGGAAGGCAGATGCCTTGTGTGCTATCACTCCTATAAATCAGACCCCTTACAGTCCCTAATTTTTTCCCTCAGATTAATTTTTTTTCTCAGACCTAAAACTTACTGTGATGGTCCTTCTTATTACACACTAAGAAAAAGTGGGTGCAGGGATGTAACACCTTAGGTTTTCAGCAGCCTCCCTTAATCCCCACACTCTTTTTCGAATACAATGGACCTGTTCCTTGTGTCCTTTCTTTGGTCCTTTTCAGACAAGCAGTGGCAGTATAATAAACTGTAAGTTTTGCAAAGTGGTGAGCTGAAGCAATTATAGACTTTTAAAAATAATAAAATAAAATCACAATACTTGAAAAACCCGCAGAGTAATATACTTAAGCTTGCAGTTGCCAGCTAAGAAGGGCATGTAGGAAATCAACTCCTGCATTTTCCAAGCAAGCAGACTCACTCCACACTTCAGCATCTCCCTAATAAGTCTATTTATGAAAAGTAAAAATTAAAATAAATTTAAAAAAAAAACCCGCAACACAGAGACCCAGAGACACAGCTTGAGAAGTTCTCAAATGTGAGGTAATTAGTCATGGACAAGCTGAAAAAATCCTTGGTGGTACACTTTTAATTAAAAACTTTTAAAAAACCCCAAGCCTCTATTTGGAAATATGTGTTGAGACTCACTTCCTCAGAGTAAAACATACTGGAGATAAACCATCTCATTAAAGGCATTTGAATCACTCTTCTATTTTATCATTTTGTTTTCAGGAGTTGTGCTACATGAACATGTTTTGATGACCCAATATCCTGATGTTTTGGCAAGAACTTTGCTTTACTGCCTGCCTGCTGGAAAAAGCCAGGCTGTCAAGATTATGCAGCATTTCAGCACGACGTCTGGTGTTTCTTAATTAAATAATTTACAATTAGTGTCCTCCGTTACATGTCCTCTTTGTGCTCCTCTTCCTTTTTCTGCGCCTCGTGTGGCAGATGGCTCAAATGGTGTGACACACACTTGGTGTAGAGAAGGAAAGTGACAGGTTGGATGGGGCTCTGACCAACCTGGTCTCATGGAAAGTGTCCCTGTCCGTGACAGTATGTTGGGAACCAGATGACCTCTAAAGGTTCCTTCCTTCCAACCCACACCATTCTGTGAAACCATTGCTGAAACCCTGGACATGGCCCCCAGAGCCAAGACCCATGGGTTGAGGAGAGCCGTGTCTGAATATTAAGTTGTGTGGGTTTGGATGGCTTGGTGTACTTTGTGGTATCTTTTCTCTGTTATTTCTCAGACCCTTTCTGCCTCTTCTTTATTTATATACTGTACCCACCAGGTGTGGATGTTTCCACAGGAGGATGGTTTTCCAGTGCTGATCCTAACAGCTCCAGAGCCACAACTAGTACCAGGACGTGCCAGGTACTCAGGCACTAGGAGAAACTAGGACTCTGGTAAAACAGAAGTACAGAAACTTAGCTGCGAATTCACACTTCTTTTGTTTTTCTTCTTCTTTTTTTTTTTTTAAACTGAGTGTTTTCATTCTTTTGAAATCCTTTTCCCAAGTTTTCTTTAGAGGAAGATTTTCAATTTTACATCCAGAAAAAGGAAAATTGAAAATGACCAAATGAATCATCTTACTATGAAAGCTGACTGTTAGCAAAAAACTGTAAACAAACGCATTACATCATATTTTGGCTAAATTTGTATGCACTGTGCACAAACCACATAAAGGAGATTTCTGTTTCGCACAGTCCTGTGTTCATTGATCTGGATTTCTCTGAAACATTAAGATTTCCAAAACAATTCACAAACAATTAAATAAACAAATAAACCAAACAAAAGGAAATAAATATGTTCTTTCAATGTTAACTTGTCACCTACAAAAAAATATCGAAAATACTACCAAGAGTATCTATACAAGCAATGTGTTGAAATATGAATCAGTAGAGTACGGAATTATCTAACCCCAGGACATAGGATATTTATTTTGCCCACCTCTGTGAGTTTATTTCTGTCTTAACACTGTAGTAACAAAACCTTTGTGGCTACACTGCCCTGCAAAGTAAAATACTTTAGGGAATCGGTATAATTTTGCTGCACCAAGCATTTACATTAATTTTGCATTATGCATGTGACTCTACACTTTCCCATTTACTAGTTACAGAGTAAGCTTTGACTGAAGTCAATAATATACATTAATAGCTTCCAACTCTGTGTTTACTAAGAGACTCTCAAGTACTCAATGCATAGCATGAATAGCATGATCATTTCACAAACCATTTCATCTCAGTGTGAGGATGTGTGTATCTCCCTGCTATTATAAGAGCAAGTCTGCAATACCAATATCTAACGTAACACTGAGAGGACATTCTTTGATTTCTAAATCCTGCCAGCTCCTGTATGCTGGAAGGTATTGTGGGACTAACTGGATCATATTCTTCTATGAATAATACCACCCAGTGGAAGAAAAGGCGATGTTACTTTGCTTTTTTACCTTCTATTTTTTTTTCTTTGATGGAAAGGCAAGGCTCCCCTGTTAGGCAACCTTTGCCAGAGACTAATTCACTGGAAAATTGCTTCTCTAGTTCTAGCTCTTTCTCCTCCTGAATTGCATCTGATTGTCTCCAGTGGCAGATTAATATACAAACATGACAGACTTGGCCAAGAATTACTTTGCCTTTTCTGATTTCAAATTACATGTATTAATCATTTTTCTGATTACTATTTTCAATATATGAAGTATATTTTTCTAATACTATAACGATCCCAAATCATTATTAGAAATGTAAAATTTGTCAATGCACATTTTCTCCCAGCTTAGTTATGATTCTCTAAGGCCTTTATGCAGCCAGTCACTGAGATAAGAAAGAGCTGAGAGGAAAGAAGTCCTTTCAATTACTCTAGGAACAAATGGTCAGTTTCTTTGGATGGCTAGAGGTGGGCAGGTACAAACAACTGAAAAGTCTTTCCCAAATAATAACCAAATCATCAGCTTTCTCCAACACCTCAAAATCTTTTCTACTCTTTTGTGTATCAGCATGCTACAGATCTTGCTACAAATGAGGCAACAGAGTTTTGTGGGAGTCTTTGATTAAGCTACAGACAACACAACATTGAAACTAGCAGTGTTACTGCTAGACAGCATCTCCAAACCAAACTGACATGGAAATAGATGAGCTTTGCCTAATGAAATGCTAAACATTTGCATCTCCCATTAGATTTGGAGGTTGGACTAGATGATCTCTGAAGGTCCCTTCCAACCCTAACTATTCTGTGGTTCTGTGATTTGTATGCATTTTTGTGTCACATAACGGAGAAAAGAAACTTTGTTATGGTGGTAAAGTCGATTATTTTTTCAAACAACTTACAACTGAAGTGACTACAAGACTGTGTGCTAAAATGCACTTCATACGGAATAACCAGCATGAATAGCTTACCTCTTAAATAACAAGGAAGCATCTAAATAAGAGCAGCTTAATAGAAGTCACGTTAATAAATTCACTTCAGTGACAGCACCTGAATTACCACTGAAAAAAATTAAAAATAAAAAAGTTCTTTTAGTGCAACTGATGTGCTGTCTCTTTCAATGATATTTTCATTTGCCAGTCATTATCATTTTGGTGGAAGAATACATTATTTGCTGCTTGTCAGTGAGGGGCAGAGTGTAGACAAAATGTAAGAAGTTGACAAGTTAGATGATAGAAATGAATAAAATTTATGTTCTTATGAACCTAATGGCAAGTAATTATCTCTGAACTGGCAGTACAAATGTGCTTTTTCATCATGAATATCTGACGTGCATTAGAAATTTCCAGAAGACATATTATTTATACAGTAAAGCAACAGAGTGGAAAACTTGTTAAATATATGGCTTCAGCACCCAGCATTTAATAGAAAAGTTTAATTGAGTGGTGAACCTTCTAGAAATTTTTTATGCCATGTTAATAGGCAGGTGCTAAAAAAAACCCAACAAAAAATAGCCCCTAAGTCAACCTTTTTTTTTTTTCTTTTTTTTCTTTCCTTTTTTTTTTTTAAGACTGGGTGAGAATCCCAGATATGGCTGCACAGTATGTTCTGGTCACAACCTGCAGCATTAACAAAGCTGGCTATAAGAGGATAAGTGTGTGTGTGTGTATATGTAGTACAACTGACAATATCACAAAATATAGCACCTCATAACAACAGTATTAAACTGTAACTCGGCAGCCAAAAAGTTGCATATATCAGAATTATGGTGGACTGTGTTACTGTTCTTTTTCATGTGCTTATGTACACTTACACTCTCAGCACAGAAGTCTTGATTCATCCTTTTTTTAAATCTAAGATAGGGGCTGTGCCTCATTTGGATGCACGGTGCTCTAGTCAGCACTTTGTGTATGACCCTGTACCTCGATTAGTAAACAATATTCAGATCCTGCTAGGAAGACAGAATGTTTAATTTCCTTGTGGACGGTACAACATTATTCATCCCTTAAGTACTTAAGTGGTTCACTAATAATTTATCCTCACAATATCCCTGAAAGATGAACAGCTGGTATTATCCAAACTTACAGATGAGAAAACAAAGCACAGGAAAATCAAGGTCAAACATACCCGTTAAAGGGAGATGCCTATTTTGAGTATCTAGACCAGGTCGTTGCTGAATATGCAGCACAACATGGCTACAGCTGCAAACATTCACGAGCAGCTGGAAGGAGCCACCAGAGGAAAGCTCAGTTAGCTCTTCCTGCTCTGAGCTGAACCATGCGTGGGCACCTTCAGTGACAGCCCACGCCCAGCTCCTCCAAGACATTGTCTGAAGTGGCAGCTGGAGGCCAGGCAGGGTGCACTACAGTGACTCAGTGACACTAAATGTCAGCATGCTGGCAATTGCATGGTGTCCATAGGCGTCTCGGAGCACAGTTCTCTTTTTTTAAAAAAGAAAGGAAAAAAATAAACTGAGAGAATATTTTGCCATTAAAAGTTTCATTCAGCTGTTCTGTATAAAATAAAACAGTTTTCATACCTAGAAACAGCAGGAATTCTTAATATGCCTTGTGCATTAGCACTGAAAAATTAAATGCATGTGTCTTGGAAGTTTTAAGAAGCAAATCAGGACTACTCACTATATTTGGTTTCAAAGTACTTCTGCAGGAACTAAGTATTTTTAAGTTACGTAGGAGTACTACAAGTTCAACTTGTACAAAAATTATCTCAAAGAACATCTTATATTCAAGTGGGCAGGATTTGCTAACTGATTTTTGGAGCTGATAAATCTGAAAGTGACTAAGCAAGTATGTCTGATACTTCAAAAGTGTTATTTTTGTATAACCATACTTCATAAAAACTCTTGAGCACCGCCTTGTAACAGAACAATGCAGAATAGGACAAACAGTCCTCCACAGAACTGACAACTCCAAGTGGATTTAAAAAGCTACATTGGGCAGATTGCTTTTTGCTCTTCAGCTACAATGTACTGAGTCCTTCCTTCTCAGAAGGAAGGAGGTAGGTGTGATTTGAGAAAACAGCACTCTCAAAGGATGACAACTACTCTCACAAGTGCCATCCCAAGGTTCTCTTCCCCAGAAGCACCCGTGCTCTCTCATAAGTGATATTCTCGAGGTTCTTCCATCCAGGGGCTTAACAAGAGGGTATAGCCCAGTTGGATTTTCTCCCATCTCAATACAGCCCCCCCATCACAGGTAACATTAGTCTCAGGACACATAAATGTCCTATTATTAAGTTGGCACCTCAGAGAGTACAAACAATGGAAGGAGCTTAGTTAAGTGAAAATCAACTTGGCTGAAGTTTTCAGTCAATAAAGAAGAAAATTAGTTGTGTTGCAGTTATTTGTCTTCACTGCCTGTCCCATTACCAAAATTTGTTGCATTCTGCTTGAGAATATCAAACTCTATAGTACAGCAGTCCTGACAACTTCAGTATTGAAAGGGAGGTATTTCAAAAAGCAGAACACCCTCACAGCTTGCTTCCTGAGGCTGGTACTCCAGAATGAGTTTTCCATTTCAACAGATGAGAAACACAGTACTTTGAGCAAGTTTATTTTCACTGCATTATTTCATGATTTACAGAAAAGGCATTTTATTGACAACAAAATTACAATATTTATGTCTTTAACCCATATAAGGCTACATGTTATTATCTGACATCCATCAAACACCAACAGGTATCAAGAAATAGTAACTTACATTACTTGTGTGTGACAGGGGGACAGCATCAGTGAATACCACAGGACAACAGCACTAGTGCACATGCACATCCTTCTGCTCACAGAAAAGTTAAATATAATATGTTTCCTAAGCAGAAACATCTAAGAAATCAATCTGTAACGAACTCACAACCTAGACTGCAAATTCTTTGCTGGGTTTATTGTCTGTGGGTTTTTCTCCACCAGCAGAGGGAGCTCTTTGCCTGGTGTTGTGCAAAGCATCTGACTGTCCCGCACGACAAACTTGTCTCCAAATTGGAGAGTCATGGACTTCACAGATGGACCACCGGGCAAATAAGGAATTGGCTACTAAAAGAGTTGCAGTCAATGGTTCAGTGGACACCAGCAAAGATTGGTGCTCCTCGGAGGTCTGTTTGGGACTGTTTAACAGTACCGTTTGGGTACAGTTTTTGGTGACATCTTTTTTGGTGACCTGGACAGTTGGACTTCAGTGCAAGTTTGCCAAAGATACCAAGCTGTGTGGTGAGGTCGACATGCTGGAGGGAAGAGATGCCTTCCAGAGGGACCTTAGGCTTAGGAGGTGTGTCTGTGTGAAACTCATGAGGTTCGACAAGGCCAAGGTCCTTCACATGGGTTAGGGCAATCCCAAGCACAAATACAGACTGGGTGGCAAATGGATTGAGAGGAGCCCTGAGGAGAAGGACTTGGGGTGTGGGTGGATGAAAAACTGACCATGACCTGTCAACGTGTGCTCACAGCCAAGAAAGCCAACAACAGAGAAATGTGGCCACCAGGTCAAGGGAGAGGATCCTGCCCTTTACTCCACTCTTGTGAGACTCCACCTGAGTGTTGCATCCAGCTCAAACGCCCCCAAGATAAGGGAGACGTGGACCTGTTGGAGCAAGTCCAGAGAGAGGCCATGAAGATGATCAGATGGCTGGAGCACCTCTGTATGAAGACAGGCTGAGGGAGTTGGGGTTGTTCATTCAGCCTTGGAAAAAGAAGGCTCCGGGGAGACTTTAAGGCAGCCTTCCACTACCTAAAGGGGCCTCTGCAAGAGAGCTGGACGGGGTTTTTTTAAAAAAGCATGTAGTGACAGTACAAGGGGGAATGGCTTTAAACTGAAAGAGGGCAGATGTGGATGAGGTACTAGCAAAAATTCTTTACTGTGAGGGTGGTGAGACACTGGAAGAGGCTGCACAGAGAAGTTGTGGATACCTCATCCCTGAAAGTATTCAAGGTCAGGCTGGATGGGGTAGGAGGACTGGAACTGGATAATACTTAAGGACCCTTCCAACCCAAACCATTCTACCATTCTGTAATTTACTAAAAGAAAATTGTACTCATTCAGTTTGTTGGAGGTTTACAGCCTTCTTGGCTCCTCCTGAACAGAGAGCAATTGGCAAGGAATTTTAGATGTATGAAGGTTGACCTGGAGAAAAGAAAAGAGAACAAAAAAGGAAAAGAAAGGAAAAGGAAAAGGAAAAGGAAAAGGAAAAGTCCCTTAAATCAACAAACCAAACCCAACAAAAAAATCCACACAAGAACAGCAAAGGCAGTATGCTTACTCCATCAATTTCTGAGGGGAAAAAAACCAAAAAACAAAAAATGAAAAACAAAACAAAAAAACCACCACCACCCAAAAAACCAAACCAAAACAAAAAACAAACAAAAAAACCCCACCAAAAACAACAACAACAACAAACACACACACACACACAAAAAAACACCAAACAAACAAACAAACCAAAAAAAACCACAACAAACAAAACAAAACCCAAAAAACTTAAACCACACATTTGTGGACTTCTCTGTGGACTTCTCAGGAGGACTACCAGTATGGGAAAGACGAAAAATACTGAAGCAACTACCTGAATTCAGTTACTGATTTAACTACCTGAAGTGACAGCACCTAGGTTTTCCCCTATATACAGCAAAAAAAGCAAAAGAAAGTTAATTTTCTGATGTTATAACACTTTTATGATTTAAAAGAAATAAATCAGTTTGGGTGTTCTAATAATAAAATTTTCAGTTAAAAAGTAAAGATCTCATGCCTGCTACTACATGTAGGAATATGGACAAAAGGAATGTTTGAGCTGGGCATTAAAAATGAAACCTCAGTCTCTGAGAAGTGAAAGGTTCCCTCAAGTTTTCTATTACTGTTTCTCAGCAGGTCTACACATGCAGTAGCAATTTGGTGCTCTCAAGCAAAAATACTGAAGGTTTAAGGTCAGTCTCTATTGTCCTAGTAGGAGAGAGAAGATAAAGCACTAAACAGCAGCTATCTTCAGTTATTTAGGATTATACAAACCTGAAGGATTCCTTTTTATTTCAAACCCATGCTGGGCAAATCGGGTTAGCTCTTAAATCAGAAGACTCTGTTACATTAGCTTTCTGCAGATACATCATTACAGCTGTCACTGCAATTGTTTTCTTCTATTTTCTTTAGAAACCATAGGCAACTGTACAATTTTAGAAATTTCCTCTATTACATACAGATACCTGTTTCTCTTCCCTCTATCTGATTTTAAGGACAATAGATAAAATCTCTTATTCAAGTAAATAGGTGATGTTTTCACCTTTTCCTTTATCTTCAAATTTCTATTTTTTACCCTTACTCCCAATTTCTAAAAAAATGTGCAGTAGGGTCACACCTGTTTCCCTTAAAGTATTTCAAAAATTCACTGATTTTACTCCGTATTTTGAGCACAGTACTTCCAACTACATCTGTACATTTGGTATTTACTAAGTCACTCTGTGAAGATGGACAGAGACATGTCAATTTACCTCTATCACCTCTTACATCCACATGAGGATGGACACAAAATGCCCTCTGGAAAGGCTTTCTCCTTTTCTCACTTGGTACTGACAAGAAGGTGCATAAATGATGAGTTCAGTCCATCCACTTACACTTTTCTATCTGGTATATCCACCTTTGGCAGGATCAGTCCTGTCCATCATTGTCGCACCAGAATACAGATAAGGAGGGCTTGTACAAGAGCTTTCTGACTTAGCCTGCCAGTATCCAAGTCATAACTTGACTCTCAGAGAGTCACTGCCCCGTGCCCATCCGTCTCATTAATTTTCATCTACTAAAACTACTACCTGACCCCAGCATAAGCCACATTTTCATTCTGCCTAATGACTCACCCTGCCATTTCTCTCTAGAGTACCTTCTCCCTGGCTGGAGGGAAGCAGGGAAGCAAAGTGCAATCAAAGCCTTTAAACAGCATCCCCCTCTTGCTTCAAATTCCTCATGAAAATATATCTTCTGAGGTCTTCCGCAAAACAAAACACCCTTGCACTAATGAGACCACTGGTTACTCAGGACTACTCAGTAACTACTCAGGACTACTGATTTATACATGCAGTTCTTCCCAAATCACCTTCCTAAACAAGAAACTCCCTTGTCATCAAGCTTCCTGAAACCAGTAAGCAAATGCATTTTATTTACCTGTTGAATCCCTCCATAATCCTAAAATTGAAGCTCTCTGGTTGGTTTAAACTTTATTTGTAAATACAGCCTATGTGATTGTATAAACCTCTGGTTACTGTCATGTACATTAATACAAATAGCTGTTGCAGCCTCCTGCTCCAGGGTTATAAAACTAATTTGTTTTTAAAGAGAAAATTAGCATTTCTCAATCCTCTGAATAAACTCAAAGGATTATCAGAGACTGAGAACATTTTGGTAAAGGTGTTAGCAAACCATGCCTAGTGTAGCCACCCCCTTGACAATTTTCCTGCAACTTCAGTAATTCTTTTAAAAACTCCTTTTGGAATTAAAATAATTTGCAGTGATCTTTCTTTTCACATGAAACCAAGAGCTAAGTACCGATTTAGCTCATTAAAGCTTAATCATTAAGCTAAGGTGACTAATTTAGCACTAAAACTACCTCCAAAGTGTCTTTTGCATCTCAGTTACCTAATCCTGAAGGGGCCTATCTTCCTCTGTTGACTAAAAGGGAAGTATAAGCAATTGCATCACTAATGCAGGTACTCGTACCAAGTGTGCGAAGGCAGGTAAGGTGAGTATATGCCTCATGCCTGTGTTATCAAGCTTAAACACAAAGCCTATGTGTTTGATAAATAAGAGACAATTAAAATCTCAGCATTAACGATTTTTCAAAAATCCTTTCATTTTACGGGCCAAGTAACAGCTTCAGACCCTACTCCATGATTACCAATTTACCAAATTTTGGAGAAAAATAGTAAGTCACGGTGCTTTTGCAAAAAGTGTAATAGGATAATTTAAGACTGAGGATACATGCTGGAGACACGTTCCATCTCCATGTCAGCAGAGCACAACCCAGTTCAGCAGGTTAAGGCAGATGAAGAATGGAATCTGTGAGAGTTCTTGTTTTGAGTGTGAAGCTGAGCTCATTAAGACATGCCTGAAAAGTCCTGGTTTCTGAGCAGAACTCTAGCTTGGGCTTGTTACTTGTTTACATCAATCGAGCCCTTTGGCCTGTTCCTTTTTCTGTGTATTTTATTTTATCACGCACAGGGAGTAGTCGCTGACCTCATTTGGACTACACTTTCCTCTCAATTGACTTTGAAGAAAAACTGTATCAGCATCAATAGGCAAATTTACTGGTATTCACCCAAGCATGACAAAAGGTAAGAGCTCATGTTTCCCTGCCCTGGCATTCATCAAAGCCAGAGAGGCACAGAAAAGAAAGGGCACGCTCCAATGACACACACCCAGTGATGGGAAACCTGCGACAGCATCAGCTCACAGCTTCTCAGTCGCAGCACACGGCAGTCACACAGGCTGCTTCTGTAATCCCTATTCAACAGCCACAGTCACTTCAAGAAACAAATTTTGTCCAGCTGGGCAGCTAGGTTGGTTGTGCCCACCTTTTCTTTTTAACTGGCAAATAATTAATTTGATAAACACTATCAATATTCAAACACTTGCTTGATTTCAGGATGGAATAATAAAAATATTTAAGCTCATTTCTAATTTTTAGTAAAAAACAGACTAGAAAGGAGAAATAATAGAATAGAAGGAGAAAGTACTGAGTCTGTTGGTCCAACACAAGCATTACTATTTTGGGGATTCTGCTTATCTGATTGAGGATTCAGGGAAGCTCCCTTTTTCATCTTTTCTTCTGCACTGTCAGTGGTGATAAAGGAATGAAGTGGGGGGGAAAAAAGGTTACCCTGCACTGTTGAGCACACCACTGACTTTACAGGAGAAAAACTGTCAACTAAAATTGGGTGTCCTGCTCAGAAGCAAAGCCTCTGATCTGTGCCACCCTGCAGAACCAGGGAACAGACCTACTCAAATAACTCTGTGGAGCGCCACTCATTAAAGGGAAACATCTCAAAACACGTGGAGAAAGAACAGTCAGAAAGAACAGTCAGAGCAGCCTAGGCAGCAACAAAATAATGCCACTTCTGTGACTTGCAGAAGAAGAGATTTCTTCTCCTTCCCCTCCCCAAAATTAGTAACTTCGCAAAAGAAAAAACAACAACTGGATAAAGGAGAGAATAAAACAGTGTTCTAACGTATGACGGGGAATCAAAAACTCAACACAGGCAAGGGATGAACTAAGGGATTAAATGGAAGGACAGTGCTGGATTAGGCATTTCTCTGCCTGGTGAGCTTGTTCAGCATTTGAGTTTGCTGAAACACCTTTGGTTTTTTTGGAGGGGCTGTGGGATTGAGCTGGGCTACCCTTCAGCCAGCTCAGGCCCTTAACTAGGATGTGTGGCCTCAAAAGGGTTCATACCAGCATAGCATAGGGGAGTAAAAGAAAAAAAAAAACCTGCTCTTTTTAATTGGTAGAGCTTCCTGAAACAGTATGTACTCTGTATGGAAAATGTTCTGTTTCTGCAGCTGACAATGGCAATTTCAGACAAGAAACAGTGAGGATGTGGGTGCTTAATGGCAAAATGTTGGTTCTGCAGATTTCAAGTTAAGCTGCTTTGTAGCATGGCAATCTTTACTTCAGCTATTTAACAGTGTTGCTAACACCTCAAAATTTTACATACTACAAAGCCTGCAATTTTTGTTTCCGGCCACACTTTCAAATCAATATGCATTGAGTGCTCTGTAGCACTTGAGCAATGACTTTCTCATCTATGTGTTGCTCTGCAGCACACCTGTAGAAGTCACACAGAGCAATCCCATTCAGAGACCCTGCCACAATCCCACTTGTATTCCCAAACAGCAGTGTATGTTCCTCGTGCAGTAACCACCCACTACTGTGTCCTTTTATTTCTTTTTACTTCACATGCTTGACACACCTGGCCAACTCTAAGGATGCAGGGGATGGTGGAGCAGGGAAGAGGCTGTGGGATTCCTTGGCATTGCAAACCGGGTGCTTCCCAACAGGCACTGTCCTGACAGGAGCCTTTCTAGGAAGCATGGGTTCATGCTACACCCTTGCATCCACAGTTTTCTGTCAATGTATCTCAAGACATGGACTGACACACTGGGACTTCATGAATTAGAGGACTTTGATCTGGTATTTCTGAAAAATCATGAGATCTGCTGCTTGGTCCTGTTGACCTCCTTACCACTGTAATTTTCAGTCCTAATTTGTGACAAAGCACCAACTAGCAAATGGGGGGAAACATACTTTTATGCACTAAAATGCCATGCTCAACCCCATCCAGGAGAGCACCCAGCAGAAATGCCTTGAAAAGCAATCAACCTAGTTCCACATCTGGAACAGCATGATGCTGCATCCTTGTGAGTAACTGGAGATGAGGCCTGTAGAGATCACCTGTGGTTTCCCTTGGTTTGTTTTTGTCCATCAATGCATCTGTTCTCTTAAACTGGCAAATCATTTATTTCATACTGACCACAACTATCAGAATGTGTGTCAGTGTTCAGATGGAGGGGATGCATAATGGTAAAAATTATGGTGAGACAAGAACATTTTTCTAGTTCTAAGAGGACAGACTTAGATAGCTATTTTGTCTCATTTACATCACTCTCTTCTCGGTTTCATATCCGTGAGAAGCAAAAGGAAAGGATGAGTGTTTGTTCCAAATTCGTGGATAGACCTAAAATTAAAAGCCTAACGTAAGACTGCAGCACCAGAGCGGAGCATAAAAAGCATGCCTGGAGGATGGTGTGCCCAAAGCCCTGCTGCTTCCAGTTATGGCAGTGTCCTGACTCCATTATCAGCTACAACTAGCTGATAATGCACTTGAACCCACCCAAGGGACTAACCCAGTAAATTTATCTTTTGATAGATGGCAGTCTACTGGGACCACACCCCTGCCTGACCTACAGCTCCCATCTCCCAGCACATTTCCCAACAACTGCACAGGGCTTTACGCCACTCAGGAAGATGGGACACTGCACAGCTCCAAACTGCACTTCACTGCACCAAACGATAAATATGTGCATGTGTATTCCATACATTGGAATTTTTCTAGATATTTCAAAACCATATTGCTTGATCCTATCCTCTGGTGATACCCATAATTGAAAAAATCTCATGTGTACACTTCAGCTATCTTTATCTGTCTGTCGCTGAGTATTTTTGGGGTTAGTGTTTCTCTAACACCATGTAAGTTGACGTGTAGGACCAGGTGCTCACACAAGCCTCAAGAAGCACTCTTTTATTCACTGATTGAGGAAACTGTGCCTGATGTGCATAAGGACAAGGTCCTATCTGTGTTCCAGGTGGTATCATCTAAATTCTCTGCCTCAGGAGAAGAAAGTAAATAAACCACCATCCTACACTGCTCTTCAATATGCAGAAAGCTGGTTGTTTACATAACTCTCAGTACTTGTGAGGCCCTTCACTTGTCCATCTAAGTAAGCTTTTATTCTCAGAGCATTCCTTACCCATCTCCCTCCAAGTGTGACAAAACAAGCTACAATTTGCTGCTTTGCATGTTAGCAGCACACAAAGACCCTGGGACATTTCCTGCACCATTTTTTCATCAGAGAAAAAGATTATTTTTGGACTTAGCAATCATCCCAGGCACTAGGTTGGACCCAAACCAGTAACAGCAACAAGACCATCTAAACTTATGCCTGACAGAGCATTACTCAAACCAAGGGTGTAATTCTGAGCAATGCTCACTATGGCACGGTGCTGCACTGGTCAGCAGCTGGCTTGCAAATTGACCACTGGTCTGTAGATCAAATCAAACATTTTAATTATCTTGTATTTTGCATGAAATCATTACGTCTCCTATAATCACCACCTGTAAAATTACTGTAGGGATAGAGAACTTTACAACCATCTCTGAGGCAGCCAGGCATTTTATTCTGCCTCCCTGGTATCATTCATGTCTTACATTCCTATTAAGAGCCAGGTCTGACACCTGTCTCTTTAACCCACTCCCACAGATAACTACATCCATCTGCATGTAAATGATTAACACTCCCCTCTCATGAAGCCACACATCTTTGCGCTCCAGTGAGAATAACTGCTTATACTATGGCAAATAATAAAACGTGTCATTCAATCCTTGTAATAAAAGCTTAAAATCCAGTGTGAGGTGACGTGGGTGTAAGTCAACACCAGCAATTTGGACTCAAAGGCAGTTTAACACTATTCATAGGTTCAAAGATGAGTAAATCATCTCTTCTGGCTCCTATACTCTACCATCATCCTAGTATTCAGACTTCTGCCAACAATAACCTATTACACACCACTCGAATCCCACGGGGATCATTCCTCTTTGTCTGCTTTCTCCTCTTAATTTTGGCATATAAAGTACACTAGCTTTGGTTGACAAGGGAAAATGCAAAGCTGACGTGTAGAGCAGTGTAAATAACCCATATATAATAGCTTTCAAAAAGTTTACTTCTTCAGTCGTCCTTACTGTTGGGCATATGTAACCTCACCAAGGAGTATAATATTCCAGAATATATTTGCCAGTGTACTCTTATCCAACTGTAGTGTATCTCTACTTCCATCTTTTAACGCAATGAAGGTTTCTGACATACATTTAGACAAGTGGTCTGCCCTCTGCCACTGATTTCCAGCCCTGAATAACTGAGCTCCAGAGGTGCACGTTTCTCCAAACTGTATCCCACCATGAGATACTAATATAAGCAACGGAGAAACACACAAAAAAATATAGATATTGTTTTAAATTGGGCTGGTATTATTTAGTTAGAAAACAGTTTTTCTTTGCATTTCTTCATTCTCATAGGATAGTATGATTTGTTTCTAGTTTTAAAAATCTATTCATAGAATCATGATGCATGACCTTCCCTTCTTCTACTAGAATAATATGTTCTTAAACTGAGCTCATACCATATTTTATGCTTCACCACTGCTGCTAGAAATGTTCTTGCTCTTCTCCCAGGATCAAGCAAGCCTTTGCTAGAGGGAATGCTTACAGGTGCAAAGAAACCAGATCTCCTACCCTCAAAGCACTCCTAATTCTGGGTGCAAGAGTAGTGACATATGGTTCTTGTACCTTCGTGATGCCATTTTTTTAAGAATAGAACTACAATAATCAAATCAAACTGGCAAATTTACTGAAACAACAAAAGGAAAGGACATTCAGAAAGATAGGTGAGTATCCCCTTACAGGTAGGAAGTGCCATACCAAAGCATTTCAAGTGTTTTCCAACTACTACTTACACAGACCTTTTTGTGAAAATGCTCTCATTGCCTGCAGTTTATCAGCCTTGCCCAACCTACCCAAAAGGTGATCTAAGGGCTCATATGCCATTTCCATGGGAGATGGGACATTAAAATAAAATATATTCCAGCTCTTTGATTCCCATTGATTTTGTGGGTAATACAATAACCAGAATGAGATAGCTGAAACCAATAAAAAGTGATTTATAGCATTAAAGGCATTCTTTATAGCACTTATTTATGGTACATTACATCTGAAATCCAATTTCACAGGCTGCTGTTTGAAACTTTCTGTTCAATCATAAATACACTACATACAGCATAGCTCAGTGCCACAGAGTCAGATTACACAAATGCCTGTGTTCCCAGAAGGAAGTGTACTTCTGCTGTAAATGAGTTTGACAGTAATTTTTCCCAACCAACTTCCCTCCAAAAAGTTCCAGGCAGCACTCAATAAATTTAGAATATATGGTTACTCCTTTAGCCATAATAAACAACTATTTATTAATATATATCAGTTATTGAAAAGGCATTAACAGAAATCACAGAAAACAAACTTGGCATATGTTGCATGATAAACTACTAAGTACGTTTAAGCATTGTAGCAGGGACACTGTTTGAAAAGCACACACACACAGGCACGTGTTCCATTTATGGGTGTAGGAACACTACAATCCTGCTAGTCTAATTTTCAAAGGGTAAAAAGAAGGAGCCTCCTCAGTGTATCTCAAAGCTGCTCACTTCAAAGGTACATACCACATTCAGGTCACTTACTATAATCATTGTCAAGGAAAGGGCAAAAAATCAGATCTGACTTTTACAGAGACACTGTCATTTGAATCTGGAACAAGTTCTTATTTATTTGAAAAGACTTTTCCCTGAAAGTGAAATCACTGCAAACTATGTATGTCAGGCTTTACACAAATCTAAGTTGAAAGATGTTTTCTCTCTGTGTCTGATATGAAGGCAGACTTTGTCTTTGTGTGATGTTTCCTTTCTTGGTTATAAAAGATTATTTTTAAAGCTGTAACTACATTGACGTGTTACAAAACAGAGTACTTGTAGTGTTATTACTTAAAAAACTAACGGACAAAAAAAATTCATATTGTGCCATATGACATTTTGCTCTTCTAGAGACCCTACTCCACAGAGAAACAGCAAGACAAAATTGTATCTCCAAACATACAGGAGTACTTCTGATCTTTGGCTCCATAGCTATAAAGCCACAAACTCCTGCAGGGAATAGAAAATATATCAATATTGTAGAAGCAGACGGTGGCTGGAGACCTAGTGAGAGTCACAAAAAAAATGTCATCTTGGTGTATGTTTTGGAGGTAGGGAGGGGAGGATGGGAAAGGAGAACCCAAAGCCCGGGTTACCAGCGGAGAGCAGACCTGACCTGACACGTGTACTTTATTCAAACCTCTACAGGAGGCAGAAGGGAGGGAAGGGCACTTTCAGTGAGGAAACTTGAGACTGCAAACCATTAATAATTTAATATCCCGACTTTCACCTCCAGAACACCAATTCAAATCTGATCCACGTCAGCAGTGACCCAAACTTATTAACTGCCCAGCATGTTGAAATGATCTGATAGACTTAATTGGTTTCTAGTCCATGTGAAATAAAGCTGGCCACTACCTTTGACATTCATAGCAAACTTTATAATGGTTGAAGGCAACGGATGAGAAACACTCCCCCAGAATGGTCTCCCCTCTCCAGTACATGCTGAACAGCTCCCAGGAGAGAGACTCCCTCGCACCATAAACAAAAGGAACCTACCTGACGTTAAAGCAATGTAAAAAAATATAGGAATGAGAATTTGTTAGGTGTGTGGTATTTTTCCAAACAGCAATTAATGTATAACATGGATATTTATTTAATTTTGTTTTGTTTTGGGTGATTTTGCCACTGAAAGAAAGGTTTGGCCACTAAAACCACGTATTGAGTGAGACCACACAGTTGGCTGACATGGATATGAGCAATCATTTGGCATCTTGTATTCCTCCAGATTATAACCCAGATCCTACAGTTTAGCATAGTAGACCCAAAGATAAAAAGAGGCAGAATGGAAAAGAACTGCAGATGCCATTATCCAGGTCCTGGTCACAGGCAGAAAAACCGTCTCTGTTTTTCTTGACATAACTTAAAATGAATTGCACTTGAGAAAACACATAACTTTATACCATCTTAGAAGGCTTCTGGACCTTAAACACAGACTTTAAAGCCTTCTGGAAAAAACATATATATACATTTCACTGAAATGAAAAAATATCATAGCACCTATTCTGAGTTTTAATGAAATAAAATCAACTAGGATTGATCACAAATTATTTATATCCACATCAAGATTTCACTTCAAGACAAGACATATCTAAGTATGTATTTCCAATTTTAATCTCCAGATCAAAGCCCCTTCCATAGTCTTCCTGCATAAAATGAGTAGTACTGCTACAGAAATTATTTTTTCAGTTTTTCAGCAATCGAGTGTTTTGCTTATTCTGCAGTTTAATTTGTAAAAGAATTTATGATGAGTCTGCTCAGAATATTAAATGCAGCATGCTAGCACTTTGATGACCTTTCCCATGGAAAAATGTCCCCAACCAATCCATGAAAAAAAAACCTCTAAAAATTCTGTGATCTCTCTCAAGGACAGATTAATATGGGCAGTAAAATTTTGCATATTAGAGAAAACATTTCAGATAGTCAATCAAAATTTTAAAAGGCCTGAGGTCAGTAGAAATACTTCACCTAGATTAATGTACAATATTAAACATATTGTATACAATGTATAAAGCTTAGAAAAGTACTTAGATCACTTATACTTCTGAATTCTTCACTAAACCACTCTAATAGGAAAAGAGTGAAATTTATATTGGATAGTTCACTGACAAGTCCCGCTTTATGTAGAAGTTCAGCTAAGATGATAGAATGAATTTGAAAATTAAGTAAAATAATAAATCTTTATTTTATGTTATAGATTGCAAACATGCAAACATGTTCAGTTCCAGTAAAGTACACTCTTTGAAAAAGAATATACAAGTGTCAGAGGGTTTAAAAATACAGCGATAATGGTAAAAGACATGAGAATATTATTTAAGCAGATAAATTACTAAAACCATAAATTATGTTGTATTTTTATGCTTTTCCTATAAGACAAAATCAAATTCAAAGATAATACATTAAAGTCTAATTAAAGGAACTTTTAAAAATATTGAATACAATACATTCCCACAAAATAAAGAGCAAGCTAGGCTGCTACAACCACAAAAATACAATCCAAAACCACTATGGATTATGACAACACCTCGAAATTACCCAAATATCTTTTTGTTATTTTCTATTAAATGAAATGCATAGCTCCTTAGATGCGCAGAAAGTGACAAATGTAATGCTGATGCAGCTGTAATGCTTCACGTTGACACATAGCTTTTCTCTGGATACCTGAATAGGAAATTAATAGCATAAAAGACACCAAAGTAAACATCTCATGAAATCTAGATCTACCCAGTTAACCAAAGAAAAGCAACAAAGAATTGCAAAATGGAGTCAGCGGCAGCAGAAATTCAAACTTCACTCTCCTAACTATGGGGTAGACTGACAGGAGGACAACAGGACACACACTAAAACTCTTCAGCAAATCCTTAGTCTCCAAAATAAGGGCAATTAAAAACCACAAGTGTTTTCCCTGTTTAGGCATTGTGTTCACTGTTTCCTTGCTTCAGAACACTTACTAAGAAAAGGCAGAAAAATAACAGAAATGGACACATGATGTCTGGATAGGACCTCTTGAGGTCTCAAATTCAGTTTCCTTGAATAACAGCTACCTCTCCCATGCCCCCTCTCATGAATGGATCATGCTCTGTTTCAAAAACAGCTAAGAGGGCAATTAGACACACAATAGCTGTACAGCCCAGGATAGATGTTACAGATTTCTATATGTGAAGCCAGTATCTCTCACAAGAGAAGTTCAAAGATGAAGGAAAGAGGCACAGTTGACATTTTACACTGAAGGATGGCACATAAATCTCAGAGTACATTACCTAGAATCCCACCTAACCTCATAGATGTTGGAAGTCTTGTCTACACTGCACAAGGAGGGCCAGCATCTGATTCTCTGCCCCACCAGTAGCTCCATTTTCTTTTGCATCATCCCAGCCCGCCCAGACTGGATGATGCAATATTATTTCAGGGGCAATTTCTAAGCACTTGAAATGGCTCTCCTGCAATAAACAAGAACAAGGCTTTATAGCAAGAAACTGAGTAGGTGCATGAATGCTGTGGCAGGCTATGGGCAGTCATGTGGCCATGCTGGAGAGGGCCAAGTCTGCTCAGACAATGTCAGAGAACTGCACAGAAGAGGAAGGTGAACCATGTGCCTTTTCGTCCACAGCACTGCCTGACAGCAGTCCTTACAGTAAACTATCCTCAAGTAAGGTGAACCCATGCCTGGTAAAACCATCTTCCTTTAGGAACATGATGTATACCCCAGCAGTGCCTCCCTCCTGAAGAGACAACGGGTGACTACTAAAATGACTTTGTCATCAAAACTAGATGCCTTAGGAATGGGACAAAAGGTGGAGAGATGGTCCAGGGCCAGCATGAGAAGGGCATCAAAACCATTAAGAGGAATGTTTTTATATCTCATATGTCAGCCCGGAGCTGCATAGTCTCAAAATCCTCTGGGGCCACAAGGAGGAAAGGGGCATGGACTCCGAAATGGCCCCACAGTGCCCTCCTGCTTCATCGTCTGAAACAGCTGGAGTCTGACAAGCCATCAGCTGGCAAAAGCCCAGCCCAAACCTTTACGTGGTTACTTAGTTCCAACTTTCAGGGAAACCTAAAATGTATATTTTCCCCAAGTTTTAAAAGACAACTAAAAGACCTTTGCCAATGTTTTCCCACTGATATGTGGAGGAAAGTCTGAAAATGACAGTACTAAAAGTATACAGCACTCATGATCTGAATTGACAGTACTTCTACCTACCATTAAAAGATGCTTCTTACATTAAAGTAAAAGTATGAAGAAAGAAGAGGTAATGCACCAAAAGGCAAATTTAAAATAGTATCCTAAATGCACCAGAGCAAACCTTTTTTTGATACATATTATGCATTTTCCTAATTTTTCCTTTTCATTAAAATCTCAGTTCAATACTGTGCAATCTACTATAATTCAGGCACTGAAAAAATGTCAGTCTCAGCAAATCAGAGTTAAGATTTAATGGGATAGCATTGAAGCACAGAATAAACAATTATAATTATTAAAGCAAACTAGACTTTGTGTTTCATTTTAATTTATTTCACATCTAAAGACTTTATTATGTTTTATTTACTAATTCATAAGATTTAAAAATTTGTAAGGCACTTTCAATTATTGATGTGACTTCAGTTTTCCAATGCGCTCAACATATTTCTGGCCTCATAATCTAAAGCCTAGAGGCTCTGAATTCTTTCATGTAACTCCTGTCCAGCTGTGCACACACAGAGAAAAGAATCAGATCAGCCGCCACCTGGCAACAGAGGATCATCATAGAATCAGAAAATGGTTTGGGTTAGAAGGGACTTTAAATATCATCAGGTTCCAACCTCCCTGACATGGTCAGGGACACCTTCCACTAGAGCAGGTTGCTCATAGCCCTATCCTGCCTGGCCCTGAACATTTTCAGGGATGGGGCATCCACCTATATGAGACATGCAGAAGTTTAACCTTGATTTTACAGTCTAACATCACAAATCTCGATAGCGACTGCCAAGGGGAGCCATCCTGTACACAGTGAGGATGGGATACAGCGTATTTCCTTTTGTTTCTGGAGTACAGGTAACCACAGAGGACCACATGCTATCATCAGAAATCTTGCATATTTGTAGGGCTTCACCATTTCTGCAAAATGTTATCAACTTTTAATGAGAGAATCTCTACGGAAGAGCGATATTTTTTCTTATTAACCATGACAATTAAACAAAAGATACTTGCTTGTTAACTCTAAATCTTTCAGGGAACATGTGTCATATTGTGAAAATTGTAAATTCTCACTTTTATCTGACTTTTCCCTAATTAATAACCAACGTGTTTCTTATGTTTTTATGACCACTGTTAATGAAGTCCATGAACTCATTGCAATTGGGAAAGTTACTGCATGCTAAAAGTGCTTCATAATTATTTTAAGTTGATGAATAATTTTTATAGCCAGGTAGATCAAAGCCAATTCACTTAACTTTCAGTTAGAAGTATTTTTAAATGTTATTGTCTGCAGCAGTTGTACCAGATGGCAACCAAGATGCCCTGATCTTTTTTGAAAGTTCATAATATCCCTTTCACCAGCCATCTTCTCTACTGTAATCCAGTATTAAATATTTCTGAGAGCTTCTTTGACTGACAAAACAAATCATAGCTACATAGAGGAAACCCTGCCTGATATGAACGAGCTTGCAAATACCTTTAAACTGCGTCAACATTTTTTCATATTTTTAAGTCAATTTTTAATGTTTTTGTAGTCAATAAGCTCATAAGGGCTTGAAAGGATTAAAAAAATAAAAATAAGTATCTGACTTCAAGTAAATGACCTATAGAAAAAGCACAGAGGTATGTAATCCCTGCAAGTGAAGCCAGTACCTGAGAAACAAATCTTAGAAATCTGTCAAGGCCTTTTGCTGAACAATGAAGCTCTGTGGAGCTGTCTTGCAGTTACGGAAGTGAGATCACATTCCCGTCAACTCCACACTACTCACTATGATTTATTTGAGTTATACTGCTTGAACTCTGACTGTAGGAGCAGGGGTGTACAAGTGGTCAGGTATAAGCTCTCTTTGTGCCTTTCTGATCTGATGGGGTGGGTGAACAGCAACCTCCGGATTTTTCAAGGATGTTTGTATTGAAAAATCTCATCCCATGTACAAACCCTTTGATGATATATTGCCAAGAAGCTTAATGGGTTTCCAGTCTATGCTCTGAAGTTTCTTGACTGCAGAACTGAAGATGCAGGCAAGAGACCAACTTTCTCTGATGATTTCCCTGCAGCCATAGGCTATAAAATGTTCCTACTGAACTTCTCAGAGTCCAAGGAGGACTCACACTTGACCTTTTGTTCTTCCTAACAGAGGCCCAGCAGAATAACCTAGACAGAGATGATAGAAGGCTAACAAGGTGAACAGCAAGGCATGAGAGTCTCAATTTTTTAAAATTGGACAAAATACATTTTCTGGCAAGTCTTTTTCCTAAACAAAACAAATGCTGAAACTGCCTATTATGAAAGGGAATGCTCTCACACAGAGCAAGAAATTTGGGAAGAAGCCCATGAATTTTTAAATATTCTTTTCTCTAAAACAAGGAGAGGGAAAGAAGAAGAGCTTGAGTTCCTGCAAAACTAAACTCAGAAGGAGGAATCAAAGGATAGGGTTCTATTTCAGAAATAGGTGCTAAAGCAGGATGATAAGATAGTTCAAACTGAATTGCATGATAGCAAACAGTCTGCCTCTAGGCAGAAGCACTGTGGAGCCTGCAATTTATGCTGTGAGGGAAGAGAACTGCAGAAAAACCTCATGAAATCGAGCGATTAGTCAATAAAATGGCAAGTGAAATTCAGTGTAAACAAATGTGGTGCACATGGGGAAAACAGTAATCTGAACCATGCATTCAGCCTAGCAATGAGATCTTAATGGGCTGTTTCCACTCAGAAATGCGACTGTGAGATAACAGGAATTTTTATGAAAACATAAGCTCCGGACTGATCATCTGCATTTACTCCAGGGTTGGTGGGTCATCCAAACCAGATGCCTTTCTCTTCTAACAACGTATTCAAATGTCTTTCTGCAACATATTTCTATTGCAAACATCAGATTCTAAGGCTTGGTCTGTAATTTGCTTTGTGCTTCTGCAATATAACCATAATCACATTGGAAAGATTAAAATGCTTTATTAGACCTATTTAGGTAAATCCTACTATGCAGTTTATTATCTTCAAACAATATTATGGTAAATTATTCTTCAGCCATCCTCACATCTTAAAAATAACACCAGAACACTCAACACCATTTCCCCTTTTTTAAAAAAATGTAAACATACCCAGGACTTACCCTTCACTGGAAGGGCTTTCCCTACTACCTTGAAATTCTTATTCCTTGAAAAAAGCACTCCCTGGAAACCCTTCACAAAACAAAGGAACACTGCTTATTTGGATAGGCAGAGCAGTAATGCATATTTAGAGAACTATGAGACTCAAATACTGTCTGCTGTTACAGCAAAGCACAAAATTGAGGCCCAGTCTCAGAGCACACTGGCAGCCGCACACCAACTCCTTCTCCATTGCCCCTGTTTGGTACAAAAGAGGAGAAATAGAATGAAATGAAAAAATGTTTTGCACAAGCTTCATGCTACTGAGCCTGTCAACTCTGTTAATCTCAGCAAAGAGAAGGGTCAGAGCAGCCTAGGAGCTATTCAAAGTGTTCAAAATCAGGTTGGACAGGGCCTTGAGCAACCTGATCTACTGGAAGATGTCCCTGAACTTGGCGGGGGGGTTGAACTAGATGAACTTTGAAGGTCCGACCCAGATGATTCCACAATTCCATGTTTCTGTTCAAACGAAGACTTTGGCAGAAACGACCCAGGAGGTCCATGTCAGCAGCCAGAGTAAGCAGAACACAGCACACCTTCCCCACTCACTCTCCTACTCTCAGTGCAGGGCATTGCCCAAAGGAAGGGGAGGGAGGACAGTGATAGGACCCCACTCTCCATTCCTCCTTTGTAACTCCATAGCAACATTGGGAACACTATTGAAGACAAGAGCAAGCACAGGAAAAACTGGAATTACAGCAAAGGTTAAAAGGAAAGGTATAGTTCATGCCATTTGTTGTACTATGTTTTGTCTTTTCCCAAACAACTGTCTTCTCCCTGCACAGAAAGGAAACCTTTTTCATGATAAGTTCATGCTATGAAAAATCTAGTGAGTAGTTGAAACAGCAATTCATTATCTATTTAAATATTGCAGTGGGTTAATCCAGCAAATAAAAATGGAGCATGAAGCAGATGGCCCTTTATAGTTCTCATGATTTCCTAAATATTCTCTCCCAGTGCACAGTCGTTCTTGTATTTAACATGAAATGCACAGCTTTCACCATGTGCACATTATGCAACCATTCATACAACCTCATAAACGTTACATCTTATAGAGCAATTATTTTTTATGTCTTTTTTAAAGCAAAAGCTGTATCATGTCATGGCAAAGTATTCTCAGATGTCTTGAAATAATTTGAGGTAGCTGCCAATAGCAAATGATAAATCCACTAAATGCAAGTATTTGCTCAACCTACTTTTTGGACGTATATTAATTTTCTGAGTTCAAGAAATAACACAGGAAAAGCATTTTGACATTGGATTTGGGTGTAATATTTCAAATGTTTAGTATCTTGCAGAACACGTGCCAGGAAAATAGGTATCTCAGCTCCTCTCTGCTTCATTAAAGCAATTACTGTTCATACTGAAATAGCAACTGAGTATAGGCAAGTGCTGCTTTGGATTTCATAAAAACATATTCTCTGTCACTGAAGAGAAGAAAATGTAGAAATCAGTGATTGTCTCTTACTTGTTTGCGTACAAGACAATCAAGTCCAAAGCCGTCCAAATTCCTTGCAAAAAGCTGACTATGCAAATACCTTAAAAAATACACTTCCTCTGTTCTGAGACCCATATAAAGTGAACAATTTCTGAAAATAATTTTTGTTATTAAAATGCATTAAGATGCTAACACACCAAGTGCAATTAATAAACCACAAATTAAATCTGCTGTGTGCAAAAAGCCAACATGAGTCTCATACACCAACTAATCTCACTTACAAGTAAAGCAGCACTTATATACATATTTTGCAACGGGGCATCACCCTCCAGATAAAAAACCAGAATGTAACCGTTATCAAGTTATATATTTTTGTTTCCTTTTTTAACTACTATTTTGGTACTAAATACCACAGTGTAATCCACTGTGCAAAGACCAGCACCCAGGAACAGACAGAAATGCCTAGACAGAGCCTGAAGAACCTCTACGGAGAAGAAGCTGGGAGAAGCAAGGAAAAAGTCTGAAAAAGGAACTGGGCAAAAAGAAAAGACAAAGCAGGACGGGGCAGAAGTGCTTGGTAAAAGGCAGCAGGGACATGGGCGCCCAGAAGCACACTTTGTTCCAGAGCTGGAATTAACCCCTGGGATTTCCAGCATGGGAAGCCAGTTTGTATGAAGCTATTGGAAAAGTCATTCGGAAAAAGCAGATGCTGACTGCTAAATTAGGTTTAGCAGCAAAGCTCTGAACTGTGCATCTCAAAATTTTTAATCCTTATGATGATCTATTTCTCTACTGAATTATTTGCTGCTTTCTTCCTAATGGATCTTCAAAAACCACTGGAAAGTGTAGGCACAAAATTGTGTTGAAACAACCTTGTGATGACTTTAAGTCAAGCACTCCAGAGGTAGGACAGCAGGAATCTGGTTTCATCTGCCAATTTAACTTACTCCCCACCATGCATACACACTATAATTTGGTCTTTAATTGTCCCATCGCAGTAGTTCATGGAGGTTGGATTCAAATGGTGGGATCTGTTTGCAGACTGATGCCCAACAAATTCCTGAAGCCGTGGTCTGAATGTAAGTGACAGTTTCTGACAGGCACAGGAGGAGGTATTTGGCTTTTTAGGCAGACATTATGCAGTGATTGAAAATCACAAAGGTCAACTGAAAACATCCTTAGGATAGGTAAAACCACCTGACAGGCACAGCAACTGGACCACGCTGATGCCTGCCCAAATACATCTCTTTACTACACAGTTTGCAAGCAAACCTGATGCACCAGAAAGAAAGTTGTTGCAGAAGTTTTGTACCAAAGGCATATAATGACAGAAATAGTAATAGCAAGGTGTAAAAAGGAACCACTGTGGGCTCTGGGGAGTACAAAGAGACATTGCACTGATCCTCCTATCACAATTACGTGTTTAAGTTCAGTTTGAATGAATCCACATGAGGAAGCCCGCAGGCTAGGTCGATTCCTGAAGCCTCTGAAGGTTTGAAATAAATAAAAGATCTTAGAGTGCTCATAAGATTTCTTAGCATTACGTGCTGTTTTACAATGCAAGGAATTTAAGAACCTAGTTCCTACTTGCCTGAAGGTGATCAACTCAAGCATAGTAAATTCCCCTGTAGTTCCTCAGTGGCTCACTCCCTTAGCTCACACCAGGGAAAACAGTGCTTTCTGAGGCACCGACAGAACTCACTCATTTGTGAGGCAAACAGATCTTACTGTGACCAGGAAAAGAAATTTATTATTACATGGCCAAGATTATAAAAAAATACTAAAGTAAGTTATGGAGAATAGGCTGAAGAAGACTATCATAGCAGGTTATTATATTTAAGGAAATGCCATGCTATCTAGTGAAAAAGCAAGGAAGAGATTCCGTATGAAAAAATAATAAGAGATCAGTTAATTGCAGGCTGTGTCACAGGCACAAAAATTAAGTTTGCATGCTGCTTTTGCAAGCTTATTATGGTCTTATTACAATTTCTGTATTTGCAGCAAATTTATATTAATATTTCATGCTATACTGAAGTCAGATAGATGCATTTAAACTGGAAATAATTGGTCTTCTGCTGTATTTATTTATATTCAGCAGTTTATATTTGTTTTACTACTTCATATATTTAATTTGCATTTATTTTGGCTAGCATAGAATATTTAAAATGGGTATTACAAAGTCAAAGATATTCTTACAGCATGGAAGAGATTTAGAGAGGAAAATTTTGTCAGTTTAAAATTGGAGCAAGCATAATTGAACAATGAGAAGAAATTTGAGCCATCTAAAAGAATTATAATTAGAGCCCAAGTCAAAGATGACAAATTTCACCATTTAGAGCGATCATGATGAAAATGGTAAATATGAGTTGTCATGCTTTAATTAAAAAGGAGTGGAAACGGCATGAAAGCATTCATTGTTAAAATGTTCTTAGCACTGTAATTATTTTTATTGATTAAAGTAATTATTAATTCATGAACAGGCTCTAAAATGTTGATACTGTAATTCACAAAATGAAGAAAGGAATGCCATCTCATTTATTCATGAAACTCTTGTATTTCCATAAATAGACTTTTATAAATGCATGATAGCTAAAAAAAAAAAAACAAACAAAACCATAGCCCAACCTGGGACAAACTTATGAACACATCCAAACTTACAGAGTGCAGAGAAATTTACCCTGTGCTGTTTGCCCAGCAGTAAATTACACCATTGCTCAGCTACTCATTTCATCTGAAGGGCTTTTCAGTAGAACTGCCTTCAATGTATTAGCCTGGTGACAGGAATAATACTGATACATAACAAAAAAGGGCTCTCTTCCCTCAGATCTGTCCTCTTCCTCCTCCTGGAGATTTTTTGTGCCTCGGTGGTAGAAAAAAATTGTGTCCAGATTTCTAAATGTGTGGGACATTTTAGAATTACATGCACAAGGTGGTGTAGATGATAGGGACCCCCTGAAAAAACACTGCCTTGACACACACAAGCATGGCAGTTCCCACCTGCGTCAGCCTTGCTGTGCATATTGTGTTATTGAACAGCAAACGGCAGCTTCCCTGGAAGCACCAGCCTGCCAGAGTTCAAGAAGCATTTGGACAATGCTCTCAGGCACATGGAGTGATTCTTGGGGCGTCCTGTGCAGGACCAGGAGTTGGACTTGATGATCCTTGTGGGTCTCTTCCAACTCAAGAGATTCTATGGTTCTGATTTTATGATTCTGGTTTTTGTATGGAGGGTCAAGAGCCGCAGTTCCCATCCCCTGCTGAACGTGGTTCAAAGGGCCTTATTCTCAAAAGCGCAAAGTTCCAGAATTCCTGGGAACTGAGTGTGGTGGGAGATGAGAACTCCCTGAGCATCTCTCTGTTACACTGCTGGCAATAACCTACACACACCAGAGACAACAGCTGTCCTCAGAGAACTGTTCTGGTGTCTTCTAGAACACTTTCCCTGTGCTGAGAATTTCAGTCTTGGCTGCTGACACCCGAGTGGGCAAAAGCAGGCACTGGGGGAAGTTCCTGCAGGTGCACAGAATGGGAATGCAGAGACAGGTCAGCAGTTAGGCTGACTGGGTGACATGGGGGGCTCTGCACAGGGGAAGGGTTGCTGGGAAGAGGTGTTTATAATGCCCTGCAAGGCAGCCTAAGACAGTGTCTAAAGCCTTTTCTGCCTGGCTGCCGTACCCTTCAGACACAGCTGCAGGGCAAAGGTGTCATAAGACTGGCTTTGGGGTCTGTCCTTTGTGTCATCTGACATGCTCTGAAAAGACCCTTGCAAGTCAGACTCCACATCAGCCTGAACACGCTCTGCTGTACTCAGCCAGTGTAACTTCAGATGTATTCCAAAGGTGTCCCTCCCCTTTGCTGACAGTCTGAAATGCTCAAACTCTTTCTTTTTACATTTATTATTACTATTATTATTGTTACCTCTTTTAACCCTGTTTCATTTCTAATGCCACCCTTCTGATTAATAGCACATTGTTTTCACTCTCCTCTCTCACCCAGCCCTGCTCCAACTTTCCACTCATTTATCATCTCTGAGCTCTGGGGTGGGGGACACTGCTGCACCTGCAGCCTCTGTCACCCCATCAGCCCTCCTTGATGTCCTCAGCACTGGATGCCCATCCTTCCCAGCACCTCCTTCCCTCTCTACCCAGACAATCCTGATTCAGGGCATCATCTCATGTAAGCTCATGGACAAGGCTTTGCACCTCATGTCTCACCAGCATGTCCCCATTCTGGTGGAGGAAAGCCTTGATGACAGCCCTAGTGAGGAAAACAGGCTGGTGCTGGTACAAAGGTGTCCCACACTGCAGTGCAGGTCTCTGACAGCCTCTCTCACAGATACAGCCCTACTGCCAGCTCTGTGCATGTTACCCCAAGAGAAACAGCTAAAACAGGCAAGAACTCACTGCTTTTGGCAAAAAAAATTATATTATTCATTGAAAAAATCACAGTCTTCTGAGGCACAATACCCCTGTTGATACTGGTTACAGGGACACTGGGATGATGTGGGGTGAGGTGAATCCACAGATACCCAGTTGTCCTGTGAAGAGGCACCATCAGCCAGAGAGCATCGGAAACAAGTGGGCAGTTGGGAGATCTGCATCCTGGTCCTTCTCCTGACTCCGCTTCACCTTTACCTCTAGTTTGATCTTTGCTTTTTCAGACAGTCAGTATCAGCTTGTCCCAGTGCTGCTGCATATCTCTGGGGCCTCCTGTGCAAATGCATTTCAAAAATGACTACTCACTGATATTAATTAAGAGGACAGTTAAAGGATGGCACTGGGGAAATCTCAGCAGAGTACTGCCAGCAGTTGCCTCGTCAAGCCAGCAATAAATAACTCCTGTGAAAAGCCAACTCACATGTCCTTCTCAGCCATGACACGCATATGCAACATACACTTATCCAAAGCAGCAGCACACACAAGGCTACTGTAAGCCCTAGAAGAGAGTACATGTTCAGCAACTGAGGATCCTGAGTCTTGGCCTCTTCCCCAGCCTCTTGCCCTGCAGGAGAAGAGAAAACAGCACACATTACTGTGCTCTGTGCTACGAATAATCTCACAAGTGGCCTCATTCCCAAAGAGCAAAGTTCTGAAATTCCTGGGAACTGGGCGTGGTGAGAGGTGAGCAATCTCTCACCCCATCCAGACATGACTACAAGCATCTCTGTGGCACACTGCTGGCAGTAACCTCCACACACCAGAGACAACAGTTATCCTCAGAGAGCTGCTCCTGTTTCTTTCACATCACTGCCTGCAGCCCAGGCAAAGCCTGCTGGTCCCTGCAAACCAAAACTGCCCGCACTTCCTTTCCAGGAGCCAAAGGCCCTCTCTCCTCCAGTGACTGGGTGCTCTCCCACTCCTGGCTCAAGAGCACTTAGCTCCTCTGCACATCCCTCACACACTCCAGAAGCACCACCAACAGTCACACTCATCCCACCGCAGCTATCAGTCTGCTGGCTGAAAATCCATCTGTTGTGGTTTGACACTGGCCCAACGCCAGGCACCCACAAGAGTTGCTCGCTCACCCTCCCCTACCACAGCTGGGCAAGAGGAGGGAAAAGAGGTAAAAAGGCTTAACGGAGGCTTCATGAGTGACATAAGGAGAGCAGGAAAAATATTTCAAGAGCAAAACAGGCTCAACATTAGTTGCTAAGTAAAATTTATTACTAACAGACTCAGAGAAGGGTAATGAGAAGTAAAATAAGCCCTTAAAACACCTTCCCCCCACCCCAGGCCTCCCCTCCTTCCCATCGACAACACAGGGAGGCAGGGCAGGGGGGTTTTGGTCAGTCCATCACCAAGATTTTCTTCCACCACTCTGGGAGAAGAGTCCTTCCCTGTGAGGCCATGGGGTCCCTCCCACAGGAGACAGTTCTCCATGAACTTCCCAGCGTGGGTCCACTCTCACGAGCAGCAGCCAAACCACACCTGCTGCAGTGTGAGTCCCTCCCACGGGCACACAGTCCTCCCAAAACTGCTGTGGCGTGGGTCTCTCCCCACGGGGTGCAGTCCTCCAAGGACAGGCTGCTCCAGCCTGGGAGCAAGGGCCCTCTCTCTCCACTGGGTCTTCCACTGGATCACAGCCTCCTCCAGGCATCCACCCACTCCCGCATGGGCACCTCCCCCACGGGCTGCAGGTGGATCTCTGCATTCCCTGTGGATCCCCATGGGCTGCAGGGAGACAGCTGCTTCACCATGGTCCTCACCACGGCCTGCAGAGGAATCTTGGCTCTGGCGCCTGGAGCACCTCCTCCTGCTCCTTCTCCACTGACCTGGGTGTCGCCATGTTGTTTTCCCTCACATGTTCTCACCTCCTTTGCTTCTCTGACTAGCAGCAAAAAACCCCGACTTTGTTTTGATATTATTCTTAAATATGCCATCACAGAGGCGTTACCAGCCTCTCTCATCAGCCCAGTTCTGGCCAGCAGCATGTCCATCGTCAGAGCCATCAGCCATTGGCTCTGCCAGACATGGTGGGAAGCGCCCAGCAGCTTCTCATAGGAGCCACCTTTGCGGCCCCCCTGCTACCCAAAACCAGGCCGTGCCAAACCAATACACCATCACAAGCAGAAGAGCCTGCAGGATCTCTCATGGGTTGTCATTCCTGCCTTGAAGCTGGACTGTGCATGAGCTGAACACAAATCCAGCACGCACCTGTTCCTGACATCTGGACATTCACATCTGCACAAAGCAACTCTGACCAATAATTGCACAACTGCAGAAGCAGCTGCCTCTGGGACTCATCTAGAAGCTCAGCTGGTAGCAGACACTTTGCTGGACCATCTCTGTGGCTCAGCAGCCCATGCAAGGTATAAAATCGAGTGTCCCTGCAGCGAGGCTCTCACTGATCCCTTCCTGCTGTGCGGGCTACAGGAAGCTAAAAGCTCAGCTTCCCAGGTCCTACAGTTAACAGAGTGAGTTATACTAACCGTTTTCAGTTTTCTCCAAGTCTTTCAGGACCTTCTTTGGAACTTCAAGTGTCTGCTGGAAATCATTCCCTGTTTTAGCTTTACATGAGGACATTAACGGAAATTATGAAGTTACATTTCACATGAATAAAATGGAAAAGGAAAGGTTGTTCTGTGAAGTCAGTAGAGACTCACAGACAGATACTCACCCGTGGGATACAAGCTGGGAACCAGCACAGAACCCTTCTGAGCTGCTGGAAAAACCCTCTGTCTGGCCACATCTATAACCAAATACCCATGAGAAGTACCCATTACATGTTCTGCGCTCCACTGGCATACCTGAATACAGAATGTGTAAGGAGGTCATGTAGTGACAAGGCACACACCAGAGGGTCTAGCTTCTCACACCTGCAGGTTAGCATGGCTGACCTGGCAGCTCTCAAAGGAAGCAAAAAGCCATGCTGTACCCACACAACCTGCAGATCAGGCATGAGCCCAGCCAGGAGGCTGGCTAACCATTGCAGAGTCATGAAGAACTCAGTGCCAAGTTCCTGGCCCCACCTCTCTGCTTGTTAGGAACCCCTCATCCCCCCAAAGTAGCTGCAGCCCCCCCACACCTCCTCGTGGTGTGTTTGCCCCATGCCCACACTGTGGAACCTTTCTGGCTCACCCAGCCTTAGCTCCAGGCCCGCTGCCACCAGCCTGGGGCTGGGTGCAGGTGCCTGCCTGCCTACCTGCTTCCTGCCCTCGTGTTGGAGCAGAATGGGTGTCCTGGGCTTGCAGGACCACCAGAAAGAAGAGGAGGGACTGGGTGAGGACTGTGACCCCCCATGCTCGCAACATGCTGCTGTTGCTGTTGCTGCCGCGGTTGCAGCATTGCCCACAGCTGGCACAGAACAAGTCAGAGAGGCTCTGTGACCTCACGGCCCTGCCGGGCCATGCCCTCCACCAGGGCTCCCCAGGCTACTCCCATTGTCTATGAATTTCTGAATCTGCTCACTGTTGAATTTCCTGTTTCTTCATGAGCATGGAAAGAGCAGAAGTGGAGAAGGGTGGACCTATTTTGGGAGGCAGCACTGTGCATGGGAGTGCAGAGCCACTCAGGTCTTTCTTCTCAGTAATCTGTATCAAAAGCTCTGTATAAAGACTGCATAAAAGAGTCAACTGCAAGAGCCTTGCAACTATTTTTGTCGGGCAGCATTCTATCAAGAAACTGGCTTTTCTCCTCTCCCCCTCTCCTTTTGCTACCAGTTTCATTACCTTTAAAGACACCATTTCCTACCCCTGCTACTGTCCTTCTAAAATCAGTGTGCTACCCCTAGGCTTATGCCTAGCGAGCCTAATTTATCCCTTTCTCCCTTCAGCTCTAGTTTACAGCTCTCTCAGCAGGCCATGCTAACTCATGAGCAGAGATCCTTTTCCCCTTTGAGACACTGTACCCCACTGCAGCCACCAGGCCTGCTGTCATATAAGCTGACCTGTGATCAAAACCCTCAAAATCTGGCTGATAACATCAGGCTCAGAGCCAGGTATTCACCTGTATGATTTTCCTGTTAAACACGCTGGAACAGTAGCAAGTGCCAGATTCTGCACTTGTAACCAGGAAACCCTGGATGTACATACAGACTGAGGAATGAGAGGCTGGAGAGTGGAAAGAGACTGCTCTGCTCTGTGCTGGTGCGGCCTCACCCTAAAGTCTATGTGCAGTTTAGGGCACCACAATAGAAGATACAAAGCTATTAGAAAGCATCCAAAGGAGGACTACGAAGATGGGGAAGGGTCTAAAGGAGACACCATATGATGTGCCTGAGGTGATTTACTTTATTCAGCCTAGAGAAGAGCAGTCTGAGGGAAGACCTCGCAGTGGTCTGCAGCTCCCTCATGGGGGGAAGTTGAGGAGCTGGCACTGGTCTCTTCTATTGCGTGCCCAATGACAGGACCTGAGGGAATGGCATGAAGCTGTGTCAGGAGAGGTGTAGGTTGAATATTAGGAAAAGTTTCTTCACCCAGAGTGTGGCTGGGCAGTGGAACAGGCTCCCCAGGGAAGTGGTCATGACACTAAGCCTGACAGAGCTCAAGAAGTGTTTGGACAATGCCTTCGGGCACATCGTGGGATTCTTAGGATTGGATTATTCTTGTGGGTCGCTTCCAAGTCAGGAGATTCTATGATTACTCTTGGTAGAGGGTTAAAGAATATGGCTGTGGTGATATTTAAGGTCATGAGTTCTCACGCGGTGTCTGATGTGAGGAGAGTGGGTTTGTATAAAGATCCATCAGCTGTGAGCCAGATGGATACCAATCCTTCAACAGGATATGACTGTAAGCAGAATGTCAGAGAGATTTTAATTATGCAAGAACTTAAATCCAAGTAAGAAGAAGAAAAAAAAAGAGGTGAGGAGAAGCTCATTTTGGAGATGTCAAGAATACTTTGTGTGACAGATTGCTACGTTCTTTTGTTTAGGAGGCTAGACAAGGGTCATAAGTGAGAAATAGAGGGAGCACAGCAGCTACTCATTTGTTTTTAATACTCACCATTTTTCTTGCAGATTAGCTTTTCATCATGCCAGAGTCCTCAAGGAAAGAGCTAGAGGGGTATTGGGTATGGCTCACCATGCTCACATCACTTGTGATTATCTAACTGCTTCCGTAACACAAGCACCCCAAACACAAACTGGGAAAAGAGAGGTAAAGCTTGGTGATTTTTGAGTTTTTCACTGTATTTTAAGAATTGTTCTGCCAATACACTTCTCTGACATAAGACGACAACTACAAGCCATAAAACACTGTGAATGGACAAGAAATACAAGCACCGTTCCCTGTTCACGGGCACACAATAACTTTGCAGACTGGCACTTTGGGGCATTGGAAACAGAAATGGACAATAGCCCACTAAATGCTAAATAGAATGCATGATCACTTAAGGAAGATATCCTTACTGTGCATATTCTGGACACATTCAGGTACTGTACCTACACCTCTGAGCTTTCGCATGCAGTGAGTCAGCCACATACCACATACTGTCAGGGTCCACACTACACAACACACTACCCAGCCTACAACTACTAATAGTGGTAAAACAAGGAGTTCAAAGAGTGCAAAAAGGAGTGAACTACAAGGAACAGATGGTCTCTAATAGAACATTTTTGCAAAGACAACACTTGAACTACTGCAAAGAGTACTGTCAGTCAGAGATTGCCAAGAAGCCACCTGATGGCCAGTGTGATGCTATCATGCAAACAGATGGAAGACACAGTAATCCCAACACCCAACCTTTGTCATTCCCTAAGGCTAACAATCTTACACACACAACTTCGACTTTCTCTATAAGGTTTGCCTTAAAAAAGACACATGGAACATGAATAGGTCCTATGATCTTCAAGTTACAGCAACACTATGGGAATAATCTCTGTCATGTGAAATAGACACTTAGGAAATCCTGCAGAGCCCTGGGGATTTCACTGGAGACCATTAATATAGCTGAGTAAAATCCTGCCTAGCAAGCTCTCTGGAATCCTGGATGCTTTGGATCAGCATCCTCCAGAAGGATAGACACCAGAGAGATTGCTAAAGCTACAACTGCCAGCCCTGGGGAAAGAAATTCCACACTGAAAGTTGCTTCATGACAAACAGGACACATCAAATAATTTCCAAAAGCTTCTTTAGCCCTCCTAAGTTTCTGTAGACATAATGATGAAGAATAGAGACAGACATCTCTTCCCATATGTTTTTACAGGAAATTATGACCCAGCCTTAGTAAATGGATATGATTAATCATTTACGGAAACAATCTCATTTCTGACAGTACAGGAGAAGAAAAAGGCATTAGTGAAGTTAAGATTCTCTCATCTTTTCCACACCATGAAAAAGCCTACCATTAACAAGACTCACAGAGAAGCCTGCTCCTCCTGCAAAGGAAGATGGGAAATTGGTTCTCCTAGAATTGAAGAAAGTAAGAAAAGCTAGAAATAGTCATTATTTGGGCTACAACCAGTTTTCAGAGGCATTACTGCAAGGGAGAAGACCGGCACACCTGCATTACTGAGAGGGAGAAAACTAAGCAGACAGAGGAGAGAATGGCCAGAAGAACTTCATACCACATGTGGCTCTGTCTGTCAGATAAGAAAATCTCACCCTTTACTGCCTGACCTGTATTGCTGGGATCTATAATCACTTTGCTTTGCACTGGAATTTTTAACACCATTTTTAAATGCTGGTGCTATAATACCTGTAGCCATATTTATTTCTTCTGAACAACAATTCGTCTGGGTAACTCACCCAAAGAGACACAAACTTTGAGGAAAGAGAAAGAAATCTTAAGATGAAATGCTTGTGTACCATTCATATCTCTAAAAGTGTTGGCAGCTATCTGAGTTTGCATTTAGGATAAACATTCGGTTGCCTACAGTTTTGCAAAAGAGAAGAAAAATATTAAGGAAGTATAGTTTTCTATTTTGAATTGAATTGCCCCATAAAGAGAAAATACTATTCTATTTGTTCTCTATCCAACATGTCATTTTTGCAGACTTTTGTTTTAGTTGAAAATACAATCTCATGTGACATTTATACTACAGATTTTAAAGTCAGGTACCTGCCAGGCTTTGAATCTCTTCAATGAGAACAGGAGGTAAATAAATTCAGAGTCTTTAAAGCTGCATTTACTAACTTTTCATTGTCATACTGGAAAACATCAGTGAATAAAGTATTTTTCAAAGAAGCTGCTAGGTCATTACATTTGAAACATCCCATACCATTTCCTCACTCATACATTATAATGTGTATTGCTGGAGCTCAGTGATGTGCAGACTAAACAGAAATGGTTAATCATTTGTAGAAACATTCTCACTTCTGTCAGTGCAGGAAAAGAAAGGGCCATCAGCAAGGCTGGATTCTTCTTCTCTTTTGAAAAACATCATTGGAAATGCATGTAATCCCATGAGCCTAAGCATACCCTGGATAAGATATACTTATCACTAGCATGCACTCAAGCAGCTTCATAGGCTGCCAGGAACACTCAAAAGCATCCTTCCATGGGCTTGTTATGCATAGGAGACAGCAGAACAGAGAAGGAGTGTCCTCCTGCTTATCATGGTTATGAGTAGTTTGGACACAGCAACTGTGTACCAGCAAAGCACTTCTTTAATTGTTATTTTGGCACTGTGTTGTAAATGGTCTTAAGCAAGGAGGATTTTATGAGTGTGAGCATCCCATTGCTCTTCTTCCAGCTCTACCCAGCGTTACTCAAGCTATCACATGTAGGAGAGTTTACCCTTACACAGTCCTAACTCACTGCACAATTAATTATATTTGAAAAGTGAAGGGCACTTACTTTGCAAACTTCAGATTTAGAAGTTTAATTAAATATCTCAAGAAGGAGGTGCTACTAGGACTCCAAAGTCTTTGGAAGTTAAAAGCCTTGACTTGTGCATGAACCCTCTTATCAGAACAGAAATCAGACTCATAGTCTTTCAAGGACAGAAAGATGAAGCAAATTGAATGATCCTACAGAATTAAACATTGCTGTGAAAAGCTGTTGAAAATAAAGCAAGTAGATGCTGTAATCACAGACCTGCAAGCATGAGATAGCAGTGAGTTAGTCTTTGTATCTTACTTTTACAATACGTATAAACCCCAAACCATTTCCTTCTAAACTGCCAAAGCAGATTCCCCTATTGATACGTATGCTAAAAAAAACCTTCTACTACAACAGAAGCAAACTTTAAATACACCAAATTATAAATGCTCCAGCATTTAATTTGGAATTGAAATATGATTAAGCGCCCTGATTTAAATTAAACAAGAAAAAAGAATCGCAGTCTTGCATGTCTTCACTGATAAAAGCCAAGGAAACCTCAGAGCACCTTCTTACCACAAGAATATTTCCCTCCTCATCTCCTCCCTTGCTTAATTACTGAAATCTTGAGGTACAAACTGTACAACAGACACAATGCAAAATAAAACTGCTCTACCACATATTATCAGAACAAGAAACCTCATCTCTTTCTAAAAGTATGAGCTGTTTTTTGCAGTTACTAATTATTAGGTAGGATAAGGAAGAATTCAGGAGAAAAGGACATAAAAAGTCCAGAGCAGCTTAGCACTAAAACAGCAAATGAAAAAGTATCTCTCATTAATTCCTTCTCCCAATTTTACCAGCAAAATACCCCATACCAATTATTTTAAAGCATAACAGCTGTCAAGCTGTGCATCAATTCAAGTTCCATAGAATTTATATGCATCAAAATAATCTGCAAACAGTGTGGCAAAATATATATTTGCAAGTTTCAGCAGGCAATCACATGGCTGAAGGGAAATGCAAATGTAGTCCTGCTTAGAATCTGCTGGTCTTTTGATGAGAAGAGAGGCCAGTATCAACCAAAAGAAGACATGGGAGAAAGTTTAAAAAAACATATAGGAAAAAATAATCAAAAAAATCTCAGTATCTTTCAAAAGTTTGGTATTGACTTATTTGATGGAAAAGTCAAAACTAGCAAGAACAACAGACATATTCTCATCTCCTTGCTTCCTGATAACAAGAGGGTTGATGTAGTCATATTTATGGACATAATGTTGAGTGCTTATATGTGTCTTTTTCTACATCTGAGGAACATTCAGATTATTCA
>WEIT01031378.1:51178-63395 GCA_013389985.1 Dryoscopus gambensis
TTTTTGCACTACAATTTAAAAATCCAAACAAAACAAGAGAAGAGCAAGCCAAGCAAAATCTCCAGCCTCATAGAGACCCAGTTAAATCTGCAACTAAACCCACATTTGAAGCAGAAAGGACAAAGTTGAGGCTGTGTCCCTGCAAGCACATTTAAGTATGTGGCCAGAGCCGCTGTTCTACTGAACCCTTGCATCACTGGAGATCATTCTGCACATGCCTTTGATGACTTCTGCTTTCTCTACTTACCTGAGCAAATTCCAAACACGGCTGCAAATGGCAGGGGGGGCTCTGTGTGTTTGGTTTTTTGTTTCCAAAATAAGACCACAAGACATAAGGTGAAGTGCTTAGAGAAAGACATATTCTCATTGATTGAGGTGTAATTCACTGCACGTTCCCTGCTCAGCAGGAGCATTGCATTTTTCTCCTAGATGGTGTCTGCAGCCACAAGGAAATGCTAGAGCAGCCAAGATCCTTTCAAACAATGTCATCTCCACCAGTCAAAAATACTTGTCCTTCCTTTCTTGCTGCTGCAAAATGGAGAGAAATTACATTTATCAAAACCCAAGTAGGGTATATATTATTAAGGAAAAAACGAGCAAGTGGATTCTGGACCTTGAAACTTCTGGACTCCATCTGCACCCTCATTCACTTTCCAGCATGCACCCCAAATGGAAAATGAGTGCACTGGAAACATGTTCTTAAGGATTGTAATATATGGCTGTGAAAAAAGGAAGGAGCAGTAAAGTGAAGCAGAGAATTCTGGTTTTATATTTACAGCTTTTTAAGTTTTTTATCACTGTACTTACTGTATGTTTGCTGGTAAGTTTTCTATGCAGTTCAAGCAGAAAAATTGAAAAACTGAGAAAAAGAAATCCCACTGCATTCAACAGTGTGTCAGACAGTGGCAACACCCTCATGATAGATGCATTCCTGGTGAAAGAAAATGCTCTACTTTGTATTCATTTTTCTGCCTTACAACTAACAAGTGAAACAAAACGGGGAAATACCCCTCCAGTTTGCTCTACCAGGAACATTTTGTTCAGAAGAATGGGCAAAACTATTCCCATCAACCGGCTCATTCAACAATGCATAATTTTGGAAAAGTGCTTAAAAACAAAATCAGTGTACAAACTCAGGAGAATAATTTTTGTTTTCATCCTATTTCAAATGCACATGTAACTTTACGCATGGCCTATGTTAAAAGCTGATGACATGATTTTGGAACCCTCCTGAGCTGTTTCTGAACCCCCTTGCTGCTCACTCTCTGAAAAGCCAAACATGACCAGATTGCTAGTCCAAGTAACTCACAAGCTTACAGTTAACAGGTAAGAATCTTCCCTTCTTTCCAGCTTTTAATCTGCCTCCTACAAAAATGAACATGATTTCTTAATATCTTAGGACAGAGAATCGTATTTTCTACTTATAAAGGATATTTTTTGCAAGAAATTAAATTCACGAACCAATAAAGAGTTCATGAAAATGAAAACGCCCATGAAAATTAACAAAAAATACTTATTTTCTTATGACTGCAAAATATATTAGTGCTGTGGAAAAATTCCAAATTCATACTTGGGTAGGCAGTAGAGCTGGCAAAGTGAGTCCCAAATACACTAAACTTGAGAAATTGTAGGCTGATGAAGAAAAACACTGAGACTGAGGAATGCTGACTTAGCCTCACCTCTACCTTGCACTAGACCCTTCACTGAAGTCAAGGTGCTTGCCCAGCAGAGAGCAAGACACACAGCAACGTGTTTATACATTTTAACTGGCACTGCCTTCCCTACACCAGGGTCTGACATTTTTTGAAAATAATTATGATTATCTTTTATCAAGACATACCTAGTGGAGACTGAAGTCACTTACACGATTTCTTGAGCAAGTGTAGTGAATAAAGTAAATAAAATCCTACGGTGAAATTCCATCTTTATTGAACCTGTTAATCTCAAGATTGCAGAGGTTATGAAAACATGCTCTGTATCCCCATAGTAACTTGAAAAAAGCAATTTAATTACTTTCATTCTACATAATGAAGTTTTATCTTTACCTTTGCATCAAATCCAGATCTATCCTTAATTTTCATTTGCTATTTAGATGGACTTGCTTCATCTGAAAGTCTCTTTTGTCTTCTTAAGAAGTATCAACCAAGAGCTCTTCCCAGAAAAAGTTTTTTGATTGATGAGCAGATGCTTAATTCCTAGAGGTTAGTCTACTCTAAATGAAACAGATTAGCTAATTTTTAGCCGCTGAAGGATCATCTTAGATAAAGGTCACAGAACATCTCACTATGCAATTAATAAAGATTCAGCTAGTAATTCCTTGATCAAATATTAGTATTTTTGATTGGTCCCAGAAGAAATATCCTTTTTTAATGCAAACCTGGCACATGAATCAGAGCCACAGCTGCTGCCTGATATAATCAGTGTACAATATTCTAATCCCATGAACTCTGACTCAGCAAGCATCTGCTTTCCAAATAAACTTCATCAAACAACATTTTTTCTTCAGAATTTTGTCAGCCAAGGTTTAAAAGGAAACAAATTTAAAACCCTTTTGCAGATGCACTTTGAAGTCAAGTACTGTATTTTACCTTTTTTCCAGAAGAAACTCCCTAGGAATTTAAATGGTTATGACACTGAGTTAGACTATTTAATTAGTAAAGAGGACACTGTTAAGTTTTTTTTTACTGGCATTTTATTCAGGCTACAGTTAGAGGATTTGTTGGATCCACAAAGCCTGATGTGCAAGTTTTAATTGTTAGTGTTTTACTATACCAACAGTCCCTTGTGTAGTAAGGAATTAAGTAAATTTATAACATCCATGTTAAGTCTGTACATTGATTACCTGTCTGCTTCTAAGCACACACAGAAAGACATAATTAGTGGAGGTCCAGAGCTATCATTCTCTCCTACTACCTTGCAATTAAAATCACAATTTTGTAATTGCAAATTTCCCATGCAGTTTATAGACTGAGACCTTTCCTACCACTGAGAGAAAAAAAATTCAGTTGCAGATTCTTTCAGAAATGAACAATATTAATACCAAAACACATGGACCTTTCAGGAGAGGCAGAATGCCAGTTCCTTCTCAACTTTTTGCCTTAATGCTTTTTGAAGTGCAATCATTTGGATTGCAAACAAGCAGTAAGATCATTCTACAGAGCTGAGGATGAGCCAGAAAGAAGGAACATCACAGCAACATCATCTTATAAAAGGAAAAGCACAAAATCATAGACATGGTGACATGGAACTCTGAGGTCCATCTAGTATTCCACTCAAACCAAGACTATTACCAACACTGTACCATTCGGTCACCTGGATTTTTATCAATCCAAGTCTTGAAAAACCTTTGAGAATGGGGACTTTGTGTGACCTGTCCCAGTGCCGCATGATCCACCTATTGAAGTTCTTTTTCTAATGTGCAGCCTAAACCTCCTCGTATACCATCTGGTGTTCCACTTGTTATATTCTCCATCACTACTTAGGAGACCTTGCCATATCTGTAAAATGCTTTTCAAGGCATTTCTTCACAACTGGAAAAGCCCAGTTCCTTCAACATCACTCACACAGGATGCGAATTCCAGCTCCTGCTAATTGCAGCAGCCCTCCATTAACACCTTTCCAGTTTCCCAACATCCTTACAACACCAAAGTCTTATGTGCAGCCTCACAGAGGGACACAGAGATGAATAAAAGCTCCTCTCAACCTGTTGATCTCATTCTTTTGCATACACGGGTGCAGAACTGCTGAGGAGAGAAGGTGTAGGCATGTAATTAACATAACGGAGCCTTAGCACAGCACAGACATTCACACACCACTGACAGGTGCAGGCGCACAGGCAAAACAAAACATAGAATACAGGGATGCATGCTCCATTGCTTCTTCTCCCAAATTTGAGGTAAGCTGAGTTTTCAAAAAATATTGCTCCCCCACGAGGAATATACTTTCTCTTCACTCCCTTTATGTGGCTTTTATTCCCAAGGGTTTGCTATACTGTCTTCGCCAATTATGACAGGACTTAGTATGTATGGCTTAGATGCCTATTTCAGGGTGGATTAATTCCCCCCAAAAACATCTGTCTTACTCATGTGGAAGTGGAGGGAATCTAAAGCTCAGATTCATTGTGCCTGTGTCAGAGCTCTACAGTGTAGGTGTCTACAAATGAACGAGTCATCTGTGGTAGATACATACAGCCAAACACTTTTGCAATCTTTCTTTTTTTTAAACCAATACAAGAACCATTTTCAAAACAATGTTACATTATACCCTCTAAGTTATTGACAGGTTTGAAGATAAACTACCACAAAATAGAACAGCTTAAAGACAAATTAGTCCTATAATTGGTTAACTATTGTTCTTTGCCCAACACGTATTAAGAACATTCCATATGCATTCAATCATTATGGATTCATTAAAGATAATTGCCATATTGAAATAGTCTAAAGCCATTTTCTAAAAAGAAACAAACATAAACAAACCTCCATTGTAAGATTCCATCTTCCTCCAAGTGGTACACAGTTAAAATAAAACCTCTGTATTTAAAACTAAATGTTAGAATTAGCATAAGCAACTATAATTGAGGTAACAGCATAAGAAACATTACTTCCTATTATTTCTAATAACTGCTAATAAGTTCAGAGTAAAACATACTCTGTCCTAGTTGAATACAAAGATATGATTAACTAGTACAAAAATAAAATACCTAATTTCAGTGGAGGAAAGCTTACAGAAGTCTGTTTTAATGTCATGGGAAAGAGAAATCTCACAGTCCTAGGACTGACTTTTTTAGCTTACTTAAGATATTCTCGTCTTCCAAAAGCTACTTTTACAACCCAAATCAGCTCCCAGTTATATGCCATACTAGTTTTACTGATTCTCAACTTTTCAGGGTTTAACCCTAGCCAGCAACTAATAAGTACTGTGCAGTTGCTGACTCACCCATCTCAGCCTCCATGGGGTGTGGGTTGAGATAAGACCAGTTTAATAATTGAAATAAAATTGTCATTATTGTTGATCACATCCGTTGGGATCTAATGACAGCCATCTTGCCAATTTATTCCTAAAAGCTGCATCTTCCCTTCAGTCCCTTGACCTTACTTTGCTTTATGACAAAACTAGTATTACAAAGGATTTGGACTATCTTCTTCCCCTTCTCAAAACTTCCTCACGTGAGGATGTCGTCAATGTACTGCAGATGTTCCCCAGCTTCACCCTGTTCCAGTGCAGTCTGGATCAGTCCATGGCAGATGGTAGGGCTTTGTGTCCACCCTGGGAATGTCGATTCCAGGTGTAGTGGACACCCCCACAAGTGAAAGCAAACTGTGGCCTGCACTCTGCCATGAAAGGGATTGAGAAAAATCCATTAGTGATATCAGCTGTGCTTTACCACTTGGCTCCCTTTGCCTCAAGTTGCTATTGAAGTTCCAGCATGTCCAGAATGGCAGCACTCAGTGGCAGCATGACTTCATTCAGGCCACGATTATCTCCTGTTAGATGTCCTGTTAGTGCCCTGGTTCTAGTTCTTCCATCAGAACTTTGCACTGCATATGCGGCTCTTAAAGGGCGAGGGGGCCCTGCTGATCATTCCTTGGCTCTCCAGTTGACAGATCAGTCTGTGAATGGGCACCAGGGGGTCTCTGTTGGTGAGATGGTGCCGCTGGTGCACTGCTGTGATCACCATCAGCACCTGCTGTTCCTTGACGTTCAGCAGTGTCACAGAAGGGGCATCCAAGAGACCAGGCAAGGTACACAGCTCCTTTCCCCCATCTCCGAGGGGGAGGTGGGGGGGAGGAAGGGGTGCCAGACCATTTAATCCACATCATCCAGTAAACCTGGTTGTTCCTCTCCTCCACATGGCTGGAGACAGGGCCCCTCTACTCCTGCTCATAGAGTTCTCCATTTATTTCTTTTAAAAATAGATTAGAATTCCTTTACACAGGATCAGGAGGAAGATCAGCTATTCCACTGTGTCTGGGGAACTGCTCACTGGAGACTGAAGCAGCAGCTTTCCTGGGAGAAGCCCCATTTGTGATTGTTTTCCCTTGTCTCCATGCCCATGGCTCCAGGGCTGAGGTATATTTTCCATCCTGCTTTCTCTCCATGGTCCTTCAGGTAAAAGCACAGGGTACCCTGTGGTATACACTTTCCGTAGCCTCTCTCTTCCACAAAAGAACACTTCCTGTTAATAGCTGAGATACTGGTCTGTACAGCTGGGGGGTAGGACATAACTTCTTTAAATTGCTGGAATTAGGTACTTCCCCCTATTATCCCACACACTCTGCCACTCCTGAGTATCCAGCCTCGGGATCACCAGATCTCTGGGTGGCATTCTTAAATAGTTGTTTAACCTTAAATAAGACCTGTAACACATTCAGAAGATACAGCAATAGGAACATGCTGGTTTGATCATCTCAGGGATATTTAAAATTCTGAAAAGCTATTGTTATTATCCTGGAGGAGAAGGAGAAGAGAAAGGGAAGTGCCTCTGCCATGATTGGGCCCACAGAGGAGAAAAGGTAAAAGGTAAAAGAAACTTATTTATAGTTTCCTGGAGTATGGATATGACTGCAGTGCTGAGTACAAATACCAGATTAGTTTCACAACCAGCAATTCTATCACATCATAAGCCAGTGTTTGTTACAAAGTACAACAACATGATAACCTTAGTCCAGTTCCCACAGGTATTAAACAACGCAACAGGGAACATGTACTGCAAGTAAGGGATTACATAATGCAACTTAAAAACAGCTGCATCAACTTTGAGGGCAAAGAAATCATTGTGACCAGTGACTATTAAGTATAATGAATGCTTATAACAAATTTGTTCTAACACATTCTAGGCAGATTTGTCGTTAACTCAATCCACTAAGCCCCACATTGGGCATCAAAAAGATTGTCTCGGCTTAACCCAGTTGGCAGCTAAGTACAACACAGACACTCACTCACAGCCTACACACTCACCATGGGATGGGGAGGAAAATCAGAAAAAATGGTAGAACCTGTGGGTTGAGATAAGAACAGTTTAATAATTGAAATAAAATCAAATATAATTACAAAAATAGAATGAAAAGAGAGATTTATAAAAAGAGAGAGAAATAAACCCCAAGCAGAACAAGTGATGCACAGCACAGTTTCCCACCACCCACTGACCGATGCCCAGCCCAGCCCCAAGCAGCCATGAGTCACTCACAGCCAACTCCCCAGTTTATATACTGAGTGTGGCATGCCATGGTATGGAATGGCTCTTTGGCCAGTTCAGGTCAGTTTCCCCTGCCTGTGCTCCCTCCCAGCTTCTTGTGCACATCCTTGCTGGCAGAGTGTGGGAAACTGAAAAGTCCTTGACTCAGGGTAAGTACTACCTAGGCACAACTAAAACTTCAGTGTGTTACTAACATTATTTTCACACTAAATCCAAATCACAGCACTGCAGCAACTACTAGGAAGAAATTTAACTCTATTCCAGCCAAAGCCAGGAAAGTCTACATCATTTCTTTTAATCTACTACACACTCAAAAGCTCCTGCCCTTCTATAATTATTAATAACAAGTTATTAGCTCTAGTTTCAAGCCTGATTTAATGACACCCAACTAGAAGGTCACACTCCATGTCCTGCCATCATCCTCACTGAGAATTTAAATTTCATGCAGGTCCTACAGGCAGATCCAAGTACTATAGAAATCCACATGACATTATGCTCTTGGAATGGCAACACAAAATAGGACATCATCACAGGGTTCCCAAAACGTTTCCCTCATGGGGGAATGGAAGGAGCAGTTGGAGAAAGAGCCTTGAAAATCCCTAGTCTTCCTTCAGCCTAAGAGGTCTGAACTGGCAAAGACGGTGGGAGCCAATGTGACTTCCCTGGAGATGTGTGCTCCAGCAGATAGCTCCAGAATAACAGAGAAGATGCAGATATGGCAGAGTAAAGGAAGTGTCCAAGGAGTACATGGGCTGCAAAAGAGAGGGGAAGCAAGAGTTCTCTGGCTATCAAAAGAACAAGCAGAACAGGTAGAAAGGGAAGACGAGTATCAACATTGCATACTCATGAATAACATGAAAATGATGAAGACTACCCATATGCTGACAGGGAATAGAAGTCAACAAGGAATCACAAGGCAGGGGTGGGTATCTGGGAAGTGAGAGACTGAAAAAAACAACAGACAAATCCAGGAAAGAGAAAGTAAGACTGAGGTCGCAACATTTTATTTATTTCAGATTTATCTGTTTTGATATTCATTTGTTGAAGGCAAGATTCCTTTTGAACCATCAATCATTTTTGCAAGATGTGACAAGTAGTTTTTCATCTAGACTCCTTTTTCCCATTTCCTTTTTCCTTGCCTTTTCAAAGACCAACGCATCACTTCACTAATCTATCTATTGCTAGCACTGTACATCAAGGCTGCAGTTTTGGGTGTACAGGCATACCATGCACACTCTTCCTCAACAGCAAAGCAGAGGGAGTGAGGGGAAACTACCTCTCTTCTGAGGAACTGAGCATAGCAAGAAAGACCTACCTTACAGAGACTGTGGTGTCTCCAGAGAGAGAGTCACAGCTCAGGCTGGGGATGCTGCAGCTTCACGTAGAGACTGCCCAGAGCCAGCAGCCAACATCCAGACCTCAGAGAGTCAGATGGAAGGAAAATTCCTCAGTATCAGAGGAGTCAGCACAGCGTTTGCTGCTATTTAGAGCCGTTAAACTGCCTAGAAGCAAACACCTTTTGAACAGACACGGTGGTTTTAAATCAACAAAAATGCTATATACTTTCTTTTTGTTCCATCTTATCTATCTTCTCTGGGTTTTCTGGATTTAAGAAGTTACTTATTCTAGCTTTGACTCAGATAAAATCGTTCTTGAGTTCAAAAGCTTTTTGTCATCTTCAGAGAGCTTATTACAGGATAAAGATCTATGTACATCTACCTCAAAGGTCTGACTCAAAGCTTTATTCACAGAGCAAATGAGGAAAGCAGGAACAAGCCTTCATCTGGAGAAGACCTTGTTTTGCCACGAACAGGTTCACATTTAGGATCTCCCAGAAATTAACTCTGCTATTCTGTGACCTTGCCAGTGCAAGCTACTAAATAAGCATCCACAAGGACATGTCAACATTCTTGGAGGACAAGAGAGCTGGAAATTACCCTCACTTCAGCCTAGAAATTCCTGGAAGACCTGCTGAGCTTAAGACAGAGAAGTGCAGAAAAGAGTTCCATTCCATGGCTTCCCTTCCCAGAAAATGCTTGTAGTTTCCAACGGCTGTGTCAGGAAACAGGGCTCAAGCCTGACTAAGTGACTGCCCTTGAAAAGAGCAGATACTGGCTGTATGAGGCAAGAAATGGCAGGAGCTGGAACAGGAAAAGCTCTTCCCTGTGATTTGGGTATTCCAGGCAATTCACAGCACAGTTAAGTCTGACTAGGTTAATGGTTACTGACGAGATGTTGCTTCACAGAGCCTGCTCAAGTGACCTAATGCAGAGGAAGATTTCATAGAAACCTCTGTGACTTTCTGTGTTTAGCAAAAGGAAAAAAATCAAGTGTAGATGTTGTCTGAACGATATGCTGTAACTGAGGAGAAACAGTAGGTATGGACTTCTGTGGGGAATACAGAGACAGCTTTTAAGGCAGAGGTAGAACACCATCTATAGTAACAGACTCATCACACACTGGTTTTCTGGAAACAGAGTGAAGTCCAGTACCTTTTCTTCAAATTAAATTATTCATGAGGAAAGGATGAGCTGGAAGCTGATTTTGACTGGATTAACCTGCCAACTCATGGCATATGTCACATACCTTGATTCTCTTTCCTCTGGAATTCCCTGAAGAGACTCCAAGACAAGTGAGAATGACTTTGAAATGAGGCCTGTACAGTCAGGGATCACTTGCATGAGAGAAAACAACCAGAGTCTAACCTTCTGAAGCGCAAGGGTCTGTAATTACTCAAAGAAAAATTGAAGAGAGGTTGTTGTTTTTCTTTAGAGACAGACGATAACACAGGTCATGCTACACTTAGGTCACTGCTTATATTAAAATCTTGGTCCTCTACTCCACAATAGATGTGTGCTTTCATCAAAGTTTTCCACTTTTTTCCCCATGTTGACAACAAAAAAAGCTTAAACTGACAGAGAAAGTGACATCTTGCCTTCTTAAAAACACAGGCTTCCATGAGCAATCAAGCAGTTATTTCCAATCCCAGATCTCCATCCCCTGAGGTCTCCCTAGCATCTTTTCTTCCAGAACTATGTGCTCTAAATTGCATTTGCTACAATTATGAGATTGTCACTGGATCAAATCAGGATGCCCTGGTCTTTAAAATGCATTTAGCCAAGTGATAATAGGCAAGCATTGGCTTGTAAATGTTTACTGCTGTTTCGTGCATTATTCCTCCCTTGTTAAACTGCTGCAAAAAGATTACATGCAATTTAAAACTTGATGGATGTATACATATCAGAGCAAGAGGCATAAGAAATTGTTACATTACTGCTAAAATGATCGGGACCATGTGATTACAGAAAGCTCCATAAAATCCTGAAAAAGCCTTTGATTCAGTAGAGTGGAGTAATATCTGAACAAGGTCCCGACATCACGTTGTTCAACTGAACGCAAGATTCTTTTCTCAATAAAGAGACATATAGGAAAGAACAATATTCTTACTTTGTTCAGAACATCAACTAAGCCCATTCCTCTCTTTTCTGCACTACATGTAAAGCAGTTATCAAATCTAAAACACCACCTCTATTTTTTCCTTAGTTATATTAATAAATCTGTCATGAAACTCTAGTTTCATGAATTTAATAGCTTGGGGACACTGCAATATTAAAAAGTCTGGAAATTTTGCAATAAAAATGTAAGAAAATGTTATTTGTTTTAAAACAAGCCAGAATAAAGTTATTTATCAATACAATTCTGCTACATTCTGTTTATTTTATTCCATTATTTAGAAATTTGAAGCAGCACTATTACTTCTTTGCTAGACTGGATGGCTACAATCAAAATGAATTTTCTGTCTCAACTCACCTTTTTATTCCAGACAATTCTAATTAGGCTGTTCTCAGGAATGGAACTGAACGAAGTACACAAACTAAAAGATATTTTCTGTTGTGTCAAAGCAAAAACCCCATATGTGCCTGGTCTCAGTGAAGCCAATACGCAGCAACTCCAAGCACACAGGTCCATTGCCATTCCAGGCAAACTGGAGGCACTATTGCTCAGATGGAAGTTCATAGACTGCATTAAGAAGTTGCTTCAGCATCCAAGAACGGCCTTGTTCTGAAAATCCAGTGAAAATACTTTGCTGGCGTAAAGTAAGATAATACATACACTGAACAGTTTCTCCTCACTGGTTTTTCCCAAAGCAGCAGCCTAGCACTCAATTCAGGCATATGCAGACAGACAAACAAATGAATTTTCGCACTGGTCAGTATCAGGCAAAACCAGCTCAGGTGTATGTGGGAGCTGCGTAGAGGGGATGGAAAGTCATACTGTGCTTGGCTATCCCAGTCAATACTTCACCTGTTATTTATGATCAGACACAACAGAGCTAAACTTCATCCAAGCTAATTTAGGTGTCAGAACTCAGGTCTCAAAACTTTGAGGTTTTGTCACCCTGAGTGTACCTTTAAGTTGTAAGATCTACACAGAAGAAAGTGGATTAACAATCAAGACCTGCTGCCCAGTGGATGCTTATCAATCCCCTCAGAAAATAGTAAGGCCAGTGACAATTAATTACTAATTGCACTGGCTATTAACGTGAGAACCTCTGGTCTGAAAAGGACGATCCGATAGCTAGCGTAGGAATATCAATCAAGCAGACCGGCAAATCAGACAGCAGAAAAGTCATAAATCTTGAACACCTCCCAGTCTTTGGGAAGAAATACCTTTTGGTCTTGAAAGGTAAGCTATACTTCATCGGCTTCATATTTTTCTAAGAAAAACAAAAATAAACCAGTTTGACAGAGACAAAACTGTTGTACCCTTAGGGATTGATTAGTTCTTGTATGTATTCAGCTGTCACCCACACAATTGTCCCTGATACAGATGTCCAAGTGCAGATAACACAAAATTTAGAGAGTACATGTCTTCGGTTGCAATATGTAACCATAAATGTGTAATTCTATTTTCATCTGTTGAAACCGGTTGAAAGATATTTTTATCTCTTGTAACTCCAGGGGGAAAGAGGGCGGGTGCCTTCTGTTAATGGGTCAATTGTTAAAACCAGATGGGGCAGTG
>WEIT01031378.1:64772-84034 GCA_013389985.1 Dryoscopus gambensis
CTTTTTTAAAATTTGCAGGACTAATATTTACAAGGTTTTTAAACGTTTTATGTATGTCTGAACACTTTAAATGTTCTCTGCCACACTCAAGGCATGAACAAAGCAACTGCTGGCATCTTCTTATGTACTCTGTATTGTTTTACTCCTTAAGTTACCTTGAGACTTCTTATAACACAATTTGCTATCCTGATATCCATGAGGGTAGAAAGAGATGCATTAATGAGAAATTTCATAGAAAAACACAGAGTAAATTACAGTATGTAACTGAGCTGGTCCCTAAAATGCAGGTAAAAGTAGGCAGCCAGGCAGATCTGAGATTTCAAAGAACAATAAACAGGAAGCAGTTGTCTAATCTGCAAAGGCAATATCCAAAAGCCTATCCCACATTAGGAGGAGTGACTCAAAGCCAAACGGAGTAACACCTTGCTTCTAGATAAAAAGCTATTGGGAATTACTTTAATAGAGAACACTTAAGTAATCATGTTAGATGGGTAAGACTGCATCATTTATCAAAAATCTATGCTAAAATTTAATTTTCCATGTGAGTCAAAGACAGCAGTGGCAGCACTGCTTGTTGTTGCTGATCTGTGGCTGCTTAAGCCTTCTGAAGTGGAAATGATGGATGCCACATGTTCTAGCTGTGATTAAATTTGCTTTGACAAAGCAGCATGGAAATCTGATTTTCAATAGACTCTTGCATTTCACCCAGTGCTGAGTAAACAGATACACAACATAATGCTATATGGTTGTCAAGCTGATGGCTAATTCATTCTGCCAGTCCAATCAATCTATCCATTAAAATATTACCTGTCAATATCAAGTAGGTTCAGCTTGGAAATTGCATGGAAACGGGAAGCTGTTTAGAAATAAACAATGCCAAAGCCAAATGTGTCATAAAGCTGTTTCTCCAGGTCCTCCCAAAAGCTTCAGTCAGCCCCAGCAAAAGGTCAGCGGAAGCCTCTTGCTTCAGCATGCTCGATGCTTCTCAAACTGCTCACCATGCCACAGGACAAAGGTACAATGTACCAAAACCCACTCTTGCTGTATCTAAATACTATTGTCCCAGAACTAGGAAAAACGGCACCTAAACTGCCTTCAATGGGAGACATCCTGCATACCTTGACTGATTGGAATAGGAGTTGGCAAAACAGAGTGATGAGATTTTTCACTGCACTGAGTGCAGGCACCCTTACATAACCTTTTAGTTTTACCCTTTCATTTGGAGGAAATTAGGATATTACCCACTAATCTTTATCGGCAGCAGTTCTGTGGACATTCCTGCCCTCTCCGCAGTGCCTGAGCGCTCCTGCCAGCTGTCATAACCACACATGCGTGATGCTCCTAATATAATCTCTGCTTTCAGCATTCAGCTCCTCACCGCACAAGCAAATCAACATGGCAAGTACTATGAGTATATACTGAGTATATCCTCTAAAAAAATCCCTCAAAAATACCAGTGTAATGATTTATTTTTGTCCTTTTTTTTTCTTTTTTTAATGGAAGGCTGTTTAGAATCATAGTATGGTTATTAAATTGTAAAACAAACCCCTGGCCCTTTGACAGTGTCAAACAGAGCAGTAATTAGTAGGCTTAATTGAATCAGGATGAAAAATAAAACCGTGTCAATAAGCACTAACAACCATTTCCAATTCTTCCTATTCCTCGGCTATTTGGACCTCTGGAACTTGAAAAAACAAGCTGATCTAATACAATCTCCTTCCTAAGAGAATGAAGATTTAATTCAAGTTATTCCAAGAGAAAGCTGAAAGCCCTTGGTTCATGGTTACATAATATGACATCAATTGCCTGACTTTGTCAGAAAATCATAATTGAATAATGTTTGTTATTTACATAAAATTAAAACATACTCTAAGTTCTTGTAAGTTTTTTAGGAAACTTGCTTTGTTTTCAGATAGTTCTGTTGAAAACCATCTTTATTCAAAGTATTAATTCACCACATCCAAAGTAGGCAACACAGCTACAAATAACTGTAAGAAACAAAGTGAGGAACTAAAGGAAAAAGGATTTAGCCTACCCACACCAAGGTCAAATCTGAAAGCTTTCTTTCACTTTCCTCCAGATGGAGACTGAGATCTTCTGCATGCCCTATCCTAAGAGACACTCCTAACTACAGAGAACCCACTCCTAGCAGCATGCCTTCACTTTCACAAGTACTGTCCTCTTTGCACTCCCCTGGGGGTTCAAACAGAATTATGTCCGTTGAAATGCATTTACAACTTCTTCTCCTGTCCTCATAATTTCATTACTTCTCCGTTATTCAGAAGGGAGTCTTGTCACTCCTCTTTTTCCTTCCTCAGATATGTATAAATTCCATGTTAGATAAGGTGTCATCTCTCGAGTAGCCAAAATCAACTGCTAGACAGGATAACAGAATAAATGCACTTCAGAAATAATGCCTTGGGGGGCAAACCTGAGAGCTCTTGTTTTTCCAGCACTCTGTTTTTTCCTTCCTGGAATCACAAAGGCTTATGGCTTTGAAGAAAGAACCAAAAATCCCTACCCACTCACCCTAGATTTGCCAGCAAATCATTTCTGCTGCGTTCTTGGTGACATTTCCTGCCAGAAGACTATGAAAACTGAGCAGTCTGAGCTCTGGTTACATTAAGTATTTGTGGTGGATGATATCTTTGTGGCTAAGTGATACACTAGGCAAATAAGAAATATCACACAAGGCATCTGCAAAGTTTCCACCAGGAAGAACAAAGAAGGGGCAGTTGCCTGGTGTAGTCCAGCTCAGTGTCCCAAGGAAGAGACACAACACGTTCAAAGGTCTAAAATCAGAAGTCCTTGAATCTGTTGCGTAATTTTAATGGGATATGAGATAGAAACTTTTCACTACCAGGCAGATTACAAAGCTTCTAACTAGAAAGAAATGGCATGAGACAACATGACAAAGGTGAGAAGCTCTAACTGGCATGAGAGAGGTGGTTTGAATACTGCATAGTTCTGTTTCACAGTCAAAGTATTACACTGGCTCTGTCTCAGTTTATTTTAGTAAAAAGGTCTAAGACTTTGGCCCAATAAATTACGACTGAAACCTGAGGCACCTTTATCAGCACTTATGTAATGATACACTGTACAATTAAAAATTCTAACGAAAAGCTTCACTCTAAAGTGCATAAAAAATGGTTCTTAAACTCTTGTGTAAATAATTTTAGCAGCTTCAAGAGCACTTTCCTAATTAACTGCCCGATGTGCCTAAATTTCTGTGAGAATTTTCAATTTTTAATTATTGAAAATAATTTTTGAAGAACCAAATCCACTGCTAGAGTGTAGAAAAAATCAAACTTAATCTCTGGGTAAATATACAGAAAATAGGAAAGCATTAATTTGAGTGTCAAAAGAGACTGGATAGGAAAAAAAATGAGGCCCTCTGAATAACTGTTAATCATGTCTTAACTAGATTAGCATTACAACTAAGAGATAAATTAACCAGAAGACATGAAGTAGTACTGTCTCTCTCAACACCAACACAAACAGAACTAGAAAATTTATCTTTGACAAAATAGAAACGCCTCTCGTAATTAAAGAAAAAGCAAGGTAACATTTAAAGAAAGCAGAACAAAACACAATCACCAATAGCAGATGGAAGGAGAGATGGAGGGAAGGTACAGAAAGAATAAAATCAAGATGCAAAAAAACTATAGCTAAAACAAAAACTTACAATAACAAAAACCCCAAATATGTCAACCCCAAACATTTTCCTTAAGGAAACTTTAAAGTAATAAACTCACTAGAACTAAACCTATGAACATAAGACATACAAAACAAGAGTATCTACTCATTCGGTCAATAGGAAAAAAAAGGCAGTTAAAGCTTTTTCTTCAAAGTTTCTAAGCAGAGACGCTCCCCTGGCTGGCTGAAGTTTTGGCGCACCATGAGGGGTTTCACAGCTGACTTGAACCGACTATGTCTCACACACAGGCCTCCTCTCACAAAGGGTAGCTTTGGGTCTGCTCCTCCTCCCTGGCAGCACCCTGCTACTGAAATCCTGATGTTTATGCACTGGAATTATGGTAAGGCACAAGAATTTTCACATTTGCACTGTAATGGAAACATGGGAAAGTTGCACCCGGTGGCTGTAAAGCCAACAAATGGCAAGACAGAAAAGGGCATTTTTCTAACACAGGACATCAGCTAGAGAAAGAGTACTTGAGGGTCATGAGAGCCTACTAGGAGAACAACATGAAGAGGGTACTGAAAGACTCAGGAGTGAATTAACAAGATGTTCACTAGTTTTAACATGGTGCCAGCCACTGAATTTTTTGTCGTTGTTTTTAATTTTTTGTAAGACACTGATTTGCATTCTAATACTTTCACATCTATGGATACTTCAACACAAATGAAGAAGCTTTCACATGTAGACTACACCTGTAATTTGTCACCAGTTCATATCCTACTGCTACTAATCAATTAGGCAACATTTCAGAAAGCAGTAACACCAAAGTAGCTTGGGAGTTGAATTTCAGAAGGGAGGGGAAGTGGGAAATGGGCCATTCAATGTTTTTATCTTGAAAAAACACAGTATGATTTTCAAGCAAGCATCTTTGGAGGTTTTTGCTCTTCTCAACACAGATCTATTGCCATGGGTAGATGATGTTATTCTTGCAGCACTGGGTACCATTAAAGTGTTTAATAGTGCAACAAGTTTCTTGTTATCTTGGTTCTAGATAGAATGATGTGTTTCTCTAGGACAATAACAGACTTGCTGCATTGTGTCCTCTACTTGTTTTGTTTCCATTTTTTGATTCTACAAGCAACCTTTCTGCTCATCTGGGCAGACTTAACAATTTACCATCACTATTGGTTTCCCATGTCAAAAATAATCTGTAAATTTAAATTGCTTTTATCATTATGCAGTGGTAAAACAATGTTCTGAAACCATCTATAAATGCACAAAGCAGTTTTCCAGCCAAACAAAATAAACATTTGAAGAAATGTAAATAATTGAATCCAGAAAACATACGAGTTCACTCTTCCATAAAGATTCATTTGATTCTAGATTACACATTCCTTGGAAAAAAACCCCCAAACCACAAGTCAAAATAATTTATTGATTAGCAACAGACTGTGAAGGAGGATGAGCCAACATTAATGCATTACCAGTGATAAAGAAATCTAGGAAACACTTTCTGCCATTCACTAAGATAATGAAATAAAATAACTTTTATATCAATATTTTCTTTGACTGAGAGCATTTTGATGGGTGGCATTGATTAATACATTGGTTATAGCTCTAAGTTTTCATCTGACCACCCAAAATCAACAGGAATTTTATTGCTATTCAACCAGTGCCAGGCAAAACCACAGGTAAATATAAATCACAATGTTATCAAAAGCCCACAGCAGTCAGAGACTGAATATAAAAAAAAATTTAAAAAGTTTTATCCAAGAACAGTTTCTCAGTGATAAATAAGCAATATGCCACTGAGTCTTGCTACATAAATCAGGAAAGAACTGGCTGAGACAATGTTAGTCTGACTAATACTTTAGTTAACAGTCCACATCAGAGACCTCACTTCACCCTCAGTGTTCATAACTAAATATTTAGTCCTTCTGCTCTGCAAGCCTCTGTCAAGGTCAGGACAGCTCTCCTGGCCACCGCCAGTGCCAGAGGCAAAGGAATGAGGGAGTTGTCACACACATATCATTGCCAGCCGCTGTGTAATCTGTTCGCTGCACACATCATTATCTTTCACATTAAAAGCATCGTAAGGTTAAACAATATAGTGCATAAAGCTTCCCTACCAACTGATACACACAGGAACACATTCAGACATAAGATACAGATGGATAACGCTGGGCTGTTAGTGCTGGGCAAGCTCTGATAGCTCCATCATCAGATATTTTGCACACACAGTTTCAAATTACAGTGAATTAATATTATGATATTTATCAGCAGATAAAATTAATTCTTTCATTGTCAAATATTAGCTTTCTATTTCTTCTTTGAATTCATGCATGAAATACTGAGGACACAAGCAAGACTTACAGCCATAGCAAAAGTATGTTAATTCCCTCAGACATTATTAATGTTTTGCAATTTACAAAATGCACAAATCATTTGCACAGTACTTTCTTTTCCAGATACCTGTTCACTCAGAACACTAACACTTGAATTTCAGCTGACAAAACATTTGGATTTAAAGTTCTTTAGGTTAATTTTACCTAAGTCTCTGATTTGGAATATAAGTGATCACTCTTAAGTTTGTCTCAATTTTTAGGTGACTTAATCAAATTAAGGCCATTGCAATTCTGAAGCAGAAAGGTTAAACCAGGATTTAATCTAATTTAACTAACTCAAACTTGGCCACTTAGTGAATTCAAAGAGATGGAACCTAATTTAATTAAACTACTTTAAAAATCAATTTGGATTAGTTTTCATGAATGACCCTGTGCAGACAACTCCCCTTTTTTCTAACAGGGATAAAAGTATTACTGTGCTAGCCTGCACATATCGACACGAGATGATTAGTTCTCAAATAATAAATTGCAGAATCAGCTAACAAATATACCAGTTGACAGCAAAATTATTTACTTCTCCAGGTTCAGCCTGGAGAAGAGAAGGCTCTGAGAGACCTTCCAGCAGCTTTCTAGTACCCAAAGGAGGCCTACTGGAAAGCTGGAGAGCAACTTTTTAGAAGTTGATAGGACAAATTGTAATGGATTCAAAATATAAGAGGGAAGGTTTAGAATAGATATTAGGAGGAAATTCTTTACTGTGAGCGTGGAAATTCTTTACTGTGAGGCACTGGAACAGGTTGCCCAGAGAAGCTGTGGATGTTCAAAGTGTTCAAGGCCAGGTTGGATGAGTCTTTGAGCAACCTGGTCTAGTGAAAGGTCTCCCTGCCCATGGCAGCGGGTTTGGAACTAGATGGTCTTTAAGTAAAGTTCCCTTCCAACCCAAACCATTCTACGACTGTGATTCTGGCTATGTACTGATAACTGTTATTGAAATAGCAATGGAGAAACACCAACCAGCCGACCACCAGCCAAACAGACTCCCTCTTCACTTAATTCCAGGTCAGCATCAATGACAGCTTTCAAGAGAGCCAAGCAGAGAGCTCAGGTGGGGTAATGCCAAGTGTGACTGTGTCCTGTCATCCTCAGGTGCTGGATGAATATTCCCAGAGCTGCATCACCTCCTACAAGCCCTAGACTCAACAGAAGTAAACAAGATAGCAGGTAATACTGGGGAGAGGGACATCAATAAATGTACCCTGCTGTAGCTTGGCATCTTCCTTGTGGTGTACATGGTGTTTTCAGTGAAAGCCAGACTCACAGTTTGCATCCACACTTGCATAGCTTTGTCTGTTGGGAGTACAGAGAACTGAGGTTTTCTATGTTTTTCACAACCCTATATTGACTGGAACAGCTCTCCATCACCTACTGTAACTCACCAAATTATTAGTTAAGAGAAGGGAAGCCATTTCTGTAAAACATTAGACTCTTAGATCACTATACAGCAGGTTCTTACTCGTAATAATTTCTATCAAATATTTTCAGATGCAAATATTGACAGTTATTTTAACTGGAAGCAAGCATTAAGTAATTTGGTGCCCATACACAAGTTTGGCCAATATCATCACATTTGGAGCCCTCATTTTTCCTGCTCTGTTTGGGGATCCTAATTTTTAACACACACATTTGAGAAAACACAGATGAATACAAATATCACTCAAATTTTCCTCCTCCTCTTTAAATTCAGCAGATATAAATGTACAGCTAACAAGTAAATATTTAACAACTGATAAGCATTCAGCCATTAGGATGATTCTTTTTTACTTTTGCCTCGTCACCTTTATGCCTTGCAATGTCTTTATTCTGTGCCATGCTTTGCCTGTTGTGTACAAGGAGGGGAAGGCATTTTTCTACTCCACCCTTATTAACTCAAACATGTATCATAGATTCAACATCAATAGCAACAGCAGAGACAGTAAAGCCACAGAGAAGCATCAACATCAAATGCTGCCAGAAGACAGTTAAAAAGACTTAAGGGAAAGGAATATAGTCTCCTTCACACCTACTCCCACTGGCTGTGGACTGAAAAAAAAAAAAAGCTGTATTTGAGTTACATGCAGCTCTTTTGTGACATCCTAACAGTAAAATGTAGGAAAAAAACCCCAATTTTTTATCTGCATTCTTTTATATACTGTAACACTTCTAATCAAATACATATCTCATAATATTTGACTCCCTGCCTTTCAGTTTTTGTTGTTTTCCTGAATATTTTGAGTACCTTAATCAAATAATAAAGTCAACAGGACAAGAGGTTTTCCTTGTAAAGAAAATACATTATTTAGTGAATCCTTTCACATTTGTCTTTCGAAAACTTAGGTTCAGATGCTTTTCTGAGAGTAATTTAGATTTTAAAAACGGATGCCAAAACATATGTGTTTTAATGTATCCTCAAAAGATCCAGAGCTTAATCCAGGGTCCATACTGTTCTTTAACCACTGCCTTAGCAATGCAATATTTTACAATATTCACATGGCTAGACATAAACTAGTGGTTTAAAATGTGATTTCAAAGTGTGACATGAACCTAAGTGGTTTTTCTTCCATTTAAAACCTATAGCATTTTAGGAGCTCACATCATCTCTTGACTCTCTAATGTTTGTATATTACAATGAGCATATTCAAATAGGTGAAGACGTACTTCTGAACAAATTATATTCAGGAGAATCATGCAAATGGATTGAGGAAAGAAAACATCTGAGTAACACTCAAAAAGCTAGACCCCATATTACCCGTCTAAGCTCCAGTGTTAACAATCAGCAGCTCTACAAGTTTCTCATACATTACAAAATCACCACCCCGCGTCATCATTACTCTGTTAAAACAACAGTGTAAGGTTTTTCACATTAGATATCTGTCTGCAGGTACACCTGTATACACCGACATCGAAGAAGAGCTGTTTGACCTAAACACAAATGTAACTGTGAACCACAAACTTTTTTATTGCCACTACCAAAAGAAAACCATAAATGGAAGGAATAAGGATGCCCAAGTGGCTGTTTCATTTAACTGGATTCTCTCACACTTCTTCAGAGTATTGTAATGGCACTCATCAGTTCTGGCATTCAAGGACAGCAAATGATTTATAGCCGACTACACTAAACTAATTAAAAGCATCTTGCATAGTGCAAGATGAAAATACTGTCATCTGCTCGAAGTAGGGCATAGGTGAAAACTATGCTGCAGAAATATTTACAAGCAAGTTCCATACTTGTTAGAATTGAATACACAGCAAGCAAAAGTCAGTGTTCCCAGAGTTCACATGGATTACAGGTTTGTCATTCAGAATGATCAGATCAAAGGGAAAACAAGATGAAAATAAATCAAGAGCTCTATATTTGATAATACTATCTACACTCCCACGTAGTACTTTTCCTTAGTAAACATAAAAGCCCTTGATTATAATTACAAAAAGCTAACAATTAACCTATTTTGGGGTATAATTTACCAGGTGTTTTTACAATTTTCTATGCTAAAAAGATCTGCTGACTTTTAATGAGATTAGTGAAAATAAATTTAAACTTTTACCACCACTTTATAGAAACATCATGGGAAAAGCATCGAAGATATTGACGGCAGCATATTTTTCCTTTCATTTTATATGCTTTAGGTCTAATTTAAGGATTGTCTTTTCTCTGGCACAGCAAGTTGCCACTGCTTCTCTTTTGAAAGTTACAGTCTTACCCAGGTATTGCTTGATGCAATCAGCAGAAGTCATGGCCAAAGGCATCAGGCAGAGTTTATATACTGTGTGTCCTGGCCAAACAAGGAGGCACACAAGCAAGATGAACAGCAAGCTTGTTTTCCTAGAAGCAGCGTACAACCAGGCTTGCAATTAAGATAGAAAAAGGTCTGTGCAATGCTAGAGTTAGTACCTTATGTGCTGCCTAAATTCCTTGGGAATGCCTGTGAGGTGAAGCAACACCCATTCCTGATCAGTAGTACCCCGAAAAGTGCATGGAGGAGGCTGGACAAGACCGATCTGGTTTGGGGAGAGACTATTGAGTAGGTGGGGTAACAAGAGTCCCCCTCAAAGCACCAGATTTCCTAATTTGATCAAGATTTGTGCCACGTGCTATCATTATTTTTTCTACAGAACTTGCCCGGGGTTTTCAGCTCAACTTGAAATCAGATAAACAACTTCAAAAAAATCTGAACAAAGAATCTAAATTTCTGCAGTAAACTCTCTAGTTTGTTGTTTCCTTTCCCCCACCAAGAGTTTGTGTAATGCAGCAGACAATTTCTGTTCACCTACAGCTCTATATAAATATACGAAGCACTTGATCATATGTGGCAAATTAACAAAATCTAATTATGTATTTGGTTTTATCATGCTATAACACATGCTAACATGGAATAAATGATTGGTACTTCTTGTCATCTATCTCAAAAAAAAAAAGCTGTAGCAAGTAATATGTAAAATTTAAAAGTGGGCAAGTGGAAAAAACACAGAGGTATTTAAGGTGCCTCATAAGGTACAGAAAACTAAGACAGGAAGAATAGAAGTAAGCAAAGTACATAGGGTACACGATAAACCATTGGAGACATATTACATTGACTGTTTTTATTTTATTATCCAGAAGACCAAGGCAATAAAAAATGAGACTGAATGACAAAAGTAGTATATACAGATTTAATAAAGATGTATTTTTAACATATTTTTCTTTTAATAAATTATTAAAGGTGGGTTTTTAAAAATTTCTAAATCACGTATAATTAACCATCGAAGTTGTTGCATGTATAAACATGCAGAAAAGATATTGACATGTGTACATCCATTATCCATGAAATGAGATTACATACTCATAGGAACCTGATTACAACAGGTAAGATAAAAAGACCATAAACCCCCGCAGTGCTTCACAAAATAATCCATGACAGATGCTCACTGTGCAGCACCAACAGATGTGGGATATGGGAAAGAAGATGTTACTGGTTTGTTCTAACACAGCTGTTCCTGATTTTCTGGAAAAATCCGACCTCTTCAGGAAACATTCCAAAGCTGAACAAGGTTTTGAAATGAACAAAAGAAAGGGTAACACTATGTTGAAGCATCCAAATATAACACCTTTTTAGGCAACAGGAAGAAGATCTACATAGAAAAAAAATTCTTTGGTATCACAATAATCAACTTCAGAGGAAGTTATAAGGAAAAGGACAATAGCTCATATGAATGCTAGGGATGTTCTCGGATAACACAAGAAAGGCTTTTAAGCCAGCTATTTATAATTGAAAATCTGTTAATGAATAGAAAGCCTGAAGGGATAACAAAGGATTGATGGCACTCCAGTAAAGGATGAAAGACAGCACTTCCCTCTCAAGGAAGACTTTTTAGAGGTGTCATCAGTAGAGGACAACTGTCCAAAATTCACCACCACCCTGCCTGCCCCCATTTTTTCCAATGCCACTATCAATCAGGCCACTACTATTCCCCCAGGAATCCTGCCAGCGTCCAGCCCAACTAGATGGCAGAGAACAGATGAAAAGGACCCAGAAGGCAATGTGAGGGTGTTGTGCTAGGGAGGGACCAAGTCTGAGCCTAAAAATCCCTCTTCAGTCATGAATCCCTTCCACACAAGGCAACTTATTTACAGAAGGCACATGCCATGAATTGAGGGGAAAACGTGATGGTAGTGAGACAGGATTTTGGTTTCATGATGTCCCCTCCAGAAGTTCACTGAGAAGGAAATGCAGCTGGTGCTCCCACCCCAAATCCTCACAGGTCAGTGAAGATGTGCATTTGTTCTTCCCCTGCAGCGCTGGCTGACTCTGCTCTTCCATTAGGAAAACATCAAGCAGCACTCATCAGGACCCCACAGGTCACCCAGGGGAGCCTGGGGACAGAAATGACAGGGACACCATGGCTGCATGAAACTGCAACCTTTAAGAGCAGTTTTCCTTCCAGCACAGAAAGGTGGCCCAGCGAGAAGAGAGACCTTCCAGCCGTGTCTGTGTGTGTGTGCGTGTGTGAGTTAAAAGGTACCACAGCAAACACTTCAGCTGTCACTCAGCTGCACAGCCCTCCGTCCCCTTCTCTGCAAACGCATGCAGTGGTTGCATATCCATCAGGAGTGGCCTACATGTCATTTAACACGTGAGAGGTGCAGCTTCTCAGCCAAGCCAGTATGGGCAAATCTAATGTTTTATTTGGGAACCCAACGTATAGTACCCTCTAGCGCTGACTTACAGCTTCAGTGTCTAACGTCTACAGCATGGATGGCAAATTGTCCCTACTTCACTACTGCCCTATAATAGCCTCTACACAAGCCCCTGCCTACATTTTCAGCAGTAGTGAATTTGTCTGCTTGCAGCTTTCTCACACATATGCCACAGCTCTCCAGCTCTGCAACCCTCAGACCAAGGTGACTACACTACCAGTCCCTCACACCTACATTTGTTCTTCCTTTGTTTTAATGCACAACTAAAAATTGCCTTCTCCTTTTTGAACTCATTTTTTGGTGTGTGGCAACCAACCTAAGATTGTGCTGCCCTTTGAATCAGCCCTTCTCTTGACTTAGCATTGACCATCAAAGATGCAGCAAGCATGAAAGGTCACATCACGAGAATTCCTTATCTTTAATCAGACATCCATTTCCCCCTCTGCTTTAATCACTTTTCATCTCATTTTAGATCTCAGTAGACGTTTTACCCCCTCCTTAATTTTTCTTTTCCTTCTTTCTGATTGCTTATGTGATAGAAAGTTCATCTGCACACACAGAGCTATTACTATTTATTTCTGTACCTATGTTATTTAGGCCCGCACAGGGTTTTCAGAGAATAAAATCCATGGAAAATAAAATTAAATAAAATAAATTAAATTAATAAAAATTTTAAAATTATATAATAAACTCTGCAACCTCTTACACTACATTTTTGAGGACAAGCAAAGGAAGCTTAGACTAATTTCTGGTAATGAACAGAAAAGAAGCAGGAGATGAAAAGGCTCCAGTCAATAATCCACGATGGGCTGGTATACTGTAAAGATGTGTTCAAGTGTCTTTTACAACTGAGTGAACCTAACTATACCGCTCTTTTGAACTCTAGCCTCCCACACACAGCAAAAGAAACGGAAGAGGAGTCTTACTGAGACCAAACAGCCTTTTAGTTCAGGATTTTCAGCAGCAGGACAAAGTGATCACACAGAGACACATTCCAGGGATATGCTCCCAGCTGGATGCGGATCAGCACTGTCCTGAATCACAGGCATATCACCTGTGTGCTTTGACAGAGATTTTTCTGTGTTTGGTGACACATTTTTTATTCCATTTTACTCAATTTCACTTTTTTGTCTGAACCCATGTAAACATCTGGAGCATGCAATATCCTTGACCACACAACACAGGAAGCATCTCCCTTTGTTCTGAACCTGACATACATTAGCTTTGTTTGTTGTCTCTGAGATCTGGTGAAAGACAAACATCGTAAACCTGTTCACCTTTTCCATTTGTGCTTATTATTTCAACCGCTCAATCCTCTCATTCCAAGGATGGTAAGTCCAGCTTTATTTAATCATTGCTTGTGCAGAATTGCTTTCACACCTTTTTTGTTTTCTTTATTACTCTGCATTGTACTTTCTGCAGTTCTATTTATTCATTGTCAAGATGGAGGGGGACAGAACCATACAATTATAGGTTTCTGCAGCTCTGCCTGCTTTGTTTTTTATTCTCCACATAATCGTCCCCAATATCCTGTTTCTTAGACTACCACTGAGCACAGAGGCAATGTTTGTATGGAATTACCCATTATAATTCGAAGATTTTTTTTCTTTAATGGAAATAGAATGTTCAAGAACTCTCTGCCACTCACATAAATTTAGGATAATTCTTCCTTTTCAATGCAGTCTTCAATATTTCATCTGCCATCCATCACCCAGTCACTCAATATTTTTAATCATATATTTCAAATTAGCATTAAATTGAGTAAACATCCTTCTTACCTGTTAGTGTCACTTAGCGAGCTTGCATAACTTCAGTTACATTAAGCAGAAAATAAGGCTTCAAAACAAACAACAAGTACCTTTTAGCTCAAGTAGCATTATTCCACCCTCCAGTAAGAGTTTACTCAGATGATTTATTACGCACACACTGCTGTTACACAGTGCTCTAATACCTTTGTGTGTTCCATTCTGCCTGGGTGCAGTCCAGGTAGATTTTCCTTTCTCCCTCCAGGTAAATTTGTTTAGACAGGTTCAAAACAACATTAACAATGTACTATTTTTACACTGTCCAACAAAGCTAAGAAGCATTCACGGGAATGATTTCAAGTATTCGTAGATGCTTTGTTTTCCTTGTAATTAATTTGACTCTCGGCCTGCAATATATGTCAGCAGCTGCCACACCAGAAGATACAGCAAAGCAGCAGCATGTACAGGTAACAAAATAACACCTTAGTGAAGAGAAAGGTGATGTGAGTTAATAGACAGTTTTCCCTTCTGTGATCCCCTAAAAAGAAATATTTACCCTTCTAAAGAAATAAAAAGGTATCTAAAAATCTGTGACTGACGAGAATTTTTACTAGTTCACTCACTAAATTTAAACTTTTTTACATTTTCCCCCTGCTTTTTCCTGCTCCAAAGGCTGGGAGGATAAGGGCTTTATTTACCTATTTATCTTCCTCTCCACACCTAGGAACTTCTGGGAATATTGCTGGTTTTAAAGTAGTAGGACCATGCCTAAGGTGTTGGCAGCACAAGGCCGAGCCATGGGCCCCTGGAATGCAAGCTGTCAGGCTGGGCTAGTGCCACGGCAATGCAGTGGGGTGCCGGAGCAGCCAGCACCTGGCACTGCACACCCTTTTTGGGCAATTCTTAAACCACCCAAAGAAGCATCTCAAATGCTGCCCTGCTTCTTCCCAGCTTACAACGGGAAGAACTGTACACCCAGGGCAATGAACTGGGACTGCAGCAACGCACACATCCCTCAGTCACGGACTGTGCTGCATAGATGGGACCCTCTTCAACTGGAGAGAGTTGAATGGAGAGCCCATTTTTCCTGGGCTGGAAAACTACCTTCTGCCTCTCTGCCTGAGGCCAGGAAGCAAGGTCCACAAACTCCAGAAACCACTGAATTTTTGGAGAAAGCAGACCAGCTTCTGCCACTACAGGACAGGTGGGAAAAAAGATGAAGCCTAAACCAAAAGCTCAGCATCAAGAGGCTTGCAGAGCTGCTGGTGCAAACTGCAAAGTAGAAGCAGAGAACCACATAATGGTAAGAAAAATCAGTCAAAAATCAGTCCTGAGCAGGTTAGGAAAGATGATAAATTTTCAACTCAGTGAAAAATTAACTCATGAAGCAGAGCACTGATTTACGTGCACGATTGATTTATCCATCCAAACAACAAGTCAAAGTCCCAACAAAACAAATCCCCACTCACTGTTTCTGGATGTACAAACTGGGCACAATATGATTGCAGCAGAGCATTCAAGATCCCAAGTCTGGAAGCCAATTCCCACAGGCAGACACACCTAAAAGAGGTTTCGTGAATGTGCAAAGTCACAGGCTGAGTTTGTCCACGCAGCTGACACAGAAACTAAACATGGGCACACGGTTCTCTGCTGCTCCTTCCCCACCTCTGCAGCACAAAGACACGCGGCAGGCAGAGGTGTCTAGAAAGGAGCACTCGACAGGCAGCACCTGGCGGGCACCCAGCCAGCTCTTCAGCTTGATGTGCACATCTTCTAAAAATATCAGTGGGCATTTTTTAAAAAAAAATTGTATGTTCATGCATCACAACGTATTTTAGTTCCTGGACAAAAGCCAAACTGCCCTGCTGCTAGCAGGCTGTGTCAAAATGGAAATGTATTATACAAATTATTGAAGTGTTAAGTCATGCAGTATGTATGCTGTTCAAAATATTAAAGGGTCAGAAAACTGTAGGGTACAAATATATGCATCTTTAATTTCAGGTTAAGATGCAGGCTGCCAAACTTAGGCAACAAGTTTATGTATCTCTCACCAGCCTTCTACATCTCTAAATTCCTGAATCCATGGTGCCACCCCAGTGCCCACTATGGATCAGGTAACAGGTCTAGTTTGCTGTACACGGTCCAGCTTCCGTGGTAAGGAAAAGGAAGGGAGCTCGCAGAGAGGAGCTGTGGGCAGGCACACCCTGTGAGTGTCTCTGGCTGTAACCAGGACATCCGTATATATAACAGTGTACGTCACAGTATATATAAGATGCTACATAACAAAATGCCTGTACTCACAGAGGCAATGGTAGTAAGCAGATCTTGCTGAACTCAGACGTCTAAAACTCAGGTGAAAACTAGATGTCTGATGCTAGCATCTGTTTGTCACTAACAGAATTTTTACTCATAAGTAGAGATTACAATGTTTATCCTATTTCTTTGTCCATTTGTGTTCCTTTGAAAAGACAAGTCAGCATCGCCTTCTAACCAGTTTCCCTTTCTTCATACAGCACGGTAGACCAGCCGATTCAGAGCCGTGGGAATTTTTGTATGGCCTGCCCAAATGTTACCTACTACAACAGATATAACATAACATAACATCACAAAAAAAACCAAGGTTTCTTTTCCTGATCTTAAAATGCTAGTCATGGAAAACAGAGCCTTCATGGATATTCAGTGACTACACCCACAGAGGCAATGTTAGGTATACACAAGAATAAACCAGATTAGACTCCTAGATGTGTGGATCAGAGCCTGCCTGTGGACAACCTTTAAGAAATTTCCCATATTCATTGTATGCTTGGAGTTTCTGGTTCTCGCAAAACCTAGATTAGGGCAGCCTAACAGATGCATGCTCTTACTTTAGAAACAAAGTTATTTGTGGTGTTTCCCTTTAGAGGAAGACTAGTTACAAAAACTGCACTATAGCATTCAACCCCTGAAATCCAGCTGCCACATCTTTTACAGATTTGCTTAACTTCTTGTTTGTGATAGGCAAGAAACTACTGTTTAAAGAGAAAAAAAGGAAAAAGAAAAAAAAAATTTCACCTAACGGTGGGACAGATAAAATGGGAATTTTATCTAAGATCCAAGAAAAATGGTTTTCCTTAAGGTTGAACTGCTGTAAGTGACCTTGTAGTATCAAAGTGCACCTTGATTTTAGTATAGTCATTCCTTAACAGGCTGTGTAAATCAGAAACAATGAATAATTTTTCCCCACAGCTATTATAAGGTAACACTTTGAAAATAAAATTTGTAAAAAGGCAGGAAAATGAACTATCTGCAAGTGAATAGGAAAAATAGCCATTAATGGGACAGGGATGGTGAAATATCAGCAAGCCAAAACTGTCTACCCAAACCAATTTATTACTTCTAATTGCTTCATTTAACCCTCCTCAAAAAAAACAAAAAACAAAAAACAAACAATAAAAACACCCAAAACCAAAACCAAAAAAAAACCCCAAACCAGACCAAAACCTAATGTATAAGGTTAAAAGACAGGCAATATTTTGCAGGTTGGTTACTAGAGAGGAAATCTGGAGACTGGAGTTTAAATTGGGCTGAGCGATGACTAGCAGGGCACGAGGACAACCTGAAGAGCTCCTTGCTGTTCTGCACTTGTTCTCAAGACTGAAATTCCTTCTCTGCTTTTCCTCTGGGTAATAAATATGTAAATACAACCTGGTGGCAGAAGTATAGAGTGTGGGAATTAAATAAGACTCACAGTGAGAGCTGGAGGAGCTGGCTACAGAGCAGCCAGGCTATGCTAAATAACCTTTGCTCTCGCTGGGTATGGTCTACTGCAGAACACTTTCTGATAGAAACCTACTAAAACAGTATGTGTAGCCACGGCTTCACTTCTAATGTCCCAGCATAGATCAAAAAGAAGGATTCAACTAAGTCAATGACGGAGAAAAACTAATTTCATGGTAAAATAATTCTAAAATATATTTAAGGTACATTGGCAAGGCTACTTTAAAGGGAATCTGCATTACAAAACATGTAAGGGAATTGAAGACTATATTCTGATGTTCTGCTGCTGCTAAAAAAACGAGTTAGTCTTTATCACTTTATGACTACTTCTGTTATGTAAACAATTTTCTGAGAAGAATAATTCTTCCTTTCTTTGCTGTTTTGGTTTGGGTTTTAGCTTTTAGACAGAATAGAAGGCACTGCTGCTTTTCCATCACCCAGAATTTCTATTTTCGTCTTCGAGGACACAGAAAAATAAGATGAAGAGAAAAATTGAAAATAACATTTTAACTTAAGAAAAAGCAACTGCCTAAATGTGAATCTCTAACACCTGCCTACAAGAAGTTAGTTAGAACAAATGTGAAATTGTGTTTTCACTTTTACATATGACAATACCAGGGGTCATGGCAGAAAACTTGACAAAGCAGCTGCAGCTGAATTTTGCACATTTAGACAGCGAGAAATGGAGGGTAGTTCTGCACTCCCGCTGCAGCAAAAACACTTCCCGGAAACACAGCTTAATTTGTTAACAAAAACAGAACAGCCAGGTTTTACAAACCTGTGCTTCTCCATGCACAGAATGTTTGAACAATACCTGTGATCCTGAAATGAGGAACTTAACTTTTGACTAGAACCCAGAGTACCTGAAAATAAATATCACTCCAGATCCTGGGTTGCTACTGTATTCACTACCAGGTAAAAAACCCCAACAATCTATCAAATTGTTAGCACATGAGTATTTTAAACAGAAGCACAGCATATTTTGTTTTCAAAAAACAGAATTATAAGGGGGAAAAAAGTGCTAAGACCAACAGACAAGAAACATAGAGACATTTAACAAAGAGTTTAAGTAAGGAATAACAGTGCCATTCAAAGTCCAAATTTCTGGTTAATGCTCTTTTATGTTTGTAATGCTAAATTGCATTACAAAAATTATATATCAAAAAACCATTTTAAATATAGTATTTTTCTCTCACTTACATACCTTGTAACTGAAGAAGCAAGTCCTTTGGCCAGAGAAAACTAATTTAAATTCAAATTATTTAAATTATATCACTTTCCTGTAATTATGAAGTTTTGTTATTATTAAATATGATGCTACTATAACTCAGATGTAACACTGAATTTTCATATCAGAGCCCAAAAGGAGTATTAATTTAATTTTCATAGTTAAAAAGAAAAACAAAAGAAAAGCTGAAATGAATCACATGCAGGAATAAATTGGTTCATTTTTATTTCATGCATACTGTGAAATTAAAGGGTAAAGAAATGGTGAAATATGACACCACTCATAATTTCTTTAACAACTGTTAATGGCATGTAAGATACATTTCATTGTATGAATT